>VXBO01012390.1:137140-189405 GCA_013400135.1 Rhinoptilus africanus
ATTGATTGATTGATTGATTGATTGATTGATTGATCCCAAAGGACAGCTCTGTAAGACTGTTGCACTGAAGTTTGACACTCGTGCTCTTTTCGCTGTACATTTGTGGTCATAGTTGACAGAGGATAAAATCTGTACTCACAAATTAGATTTCAGCTTAAAAAATATCTTTCTCTTCTGTCTTCAAGAAGATCTGGACGCTTAGTGTGAAATACAGACAGTGACAGTCATTTAGAAAATTCTGGGCATTGTTACATCAGTAAGAAAATGTTCCTTGATTTTAAGAACGTTATCTAAAAGCTTTACCGATGGTTGAAGAGTAGAAAGATAACACAAGGAGAGAATGTCAAAATTATGGCTATTTACCTTTGGGCATTTAAAAAGTAAGCACATGTGGATGGCTGACCCCTCTAGTACAGGGAGAGAGGAACCAGAACACAGCAACCTAGTCTATCAAGTTTTGTTCCCAGATCAAAGGTAGCTAACAGCTGCTGGAAAGGGAAATAGAATAAGGAAAAATGCAGACCTTTGGAATGATATGAATCAAAGCAATAAAAAAATTTTCTTGAGAGGAATTCTGAAGCAGCTGATATTGGAAAACCTGGTAAGTATACAGTTTGTATGAATTCAAAACCTAATTACCTTTCAAGATGGGCATTACCTTTCAGATAGGCATTTGGTGGCTTGTCTTCAATATGTATTCTAGGTGAGTTCAGAAAATATTCGAAAGTTAGGAGTTGATTAAGCATCCGGTCCAGGACAGGATAAAGGTCATTTTGTTATTCACACAGCGGGCTCACTGTGGGTTAGGCTGGTTTACATAAGGGATGCATCTTCTCTCTGAAACAGAGAAAATATCTGAGAGCCAGGATAATGACTAATGCAATTTATTTAGAGTTTGATAAGTCAGACATAAAAAAAGATTTGGAACTTCTTTCTTTCTTTCTTTCTTTCTTTCTTTCTTTCTTTCTTTCTTTCTTTCTTTCTTTCTTTCTTTCTTTCTTTCTTTCTTTCTTTCTTTCTTTCTTTCTTTCTTTCTTTCTTTCTTTCTTTCTTTCTTTCTTTCTTTCTTTCTTTCTTTCTTTCCTTCTTTCTTTCTTTCCCCTACTTGAAGGACATTGGATTTGCAAAATTCCTCTCTCCCACTTTTCCAGAATTAGGTGGAGAACTTAATTCTGAGCAACAAGAAAAATAAACTCACTATCTCTATCCTTTCACTCTGATAAGGATTTAGAAAATGGGCCCGTAGGATAATAATTATGTTGTTTTCAAAGCTGAAGTCTGCTTTAATGGAAATATGTTTTAAATATTTTCCTACTCACTGAAAATGCTTTTCATTTTTAAAAACTTTGAAGTACTTCAGGAAATATTTTGAACTTTATAGCTCCACCCTCCTACTTACAAACCCATAGTAGAAAAACCAAAATATTTCCAACTAAGCATCAACAATTGCCAGTGCTCACAGAACTCAACACAGTGTTTTAGTAATATCTTGTCATCACTACCACAGTTTGATAAACTAGATCTTCACTGGAACTGTTCTTCCTTTCTTTGCAGATATATATGTATATATTCTGATATATATGCAAAGAAAGCTCTTTTCCTCAGTTGCAGTCTTCTCATGAACAGCGTGTAGAACCTGTGCTGTAACCTCTCCCAGACAGAGGGTCTACTGTGTAGACTGCTCAGAAATGTAATGATGTGTTTGGAGTGTGTGTGCATAGCACTCTTCCTCCACTTTATTAGATCAAGTCATAGTATTTAATCTCTTTGCACAGTTTAGATTGTGCTAAAAGAACAGAGACTGTTTTGTACGCTGTCAGCACCTGACTTATAGACCAGACTGAATTCTGGAAATTCAAGCCAGAGCTCCAGTGCATGGTACTGATTCTCCAAACCACAGCCAGCACTGGGCAGTGCCCTCCAATGTTATGCAATGTGAAGTATAAAAGGATTTTGAGGGATGACAGTGATCATTCTTAAGAGAAATGTGACATGTGCTGTTGCAGGTAAGATTTTAATAATGGGAGAGTTTTGCCAATAGGGATGGTGCTTACTGTTGAAGAAAACCTCTGTTCTGAAGGGAAGCCTTCAGAACATAGGGAAGGAGTGACCATGAAGAATTTTTCCCCATTTTCTTCGGTGATAGTTGCCAGCAGATGGGATTTCTGAAACTAGGGTGAGAAATCTTTTAGGGAATTAAATGATGGAGAGGAAAAGCCTGATTGATCTGCCATTGGAGGATTTTCTAAAGTTCTTGGACTCAATGTACCTACTAATAAGAATCTGAGAACCACCTATGAATAAGAAAGGAACAGGAAATATGAGTAAGTCTAACAGTAGTGATTTTTTCTTTTATTCTCATATTCGGTACATATGTCATTTGCTTTTTTATTGATTTATGAGGACTTCATCTGACTACTCTTTGTTCCTGTGAAGTTTAACAAGCACAAAATCCATGGATTGACTTACATTGCACCCAAACTCTATGAACTGCCTTTTGTTTCTTGAATTTTCTAAGTGATATAATTTAACATAGAACTACTCCAGAGCTGTTTTTTCTGATGACAGATAAGATTAACTGAGACATGTCTACTATAATCCTTGCATTTGCATGTATTGGTCCTGTAGATGTGAACTAGAAAAATCTAATAACAACAAAACTGGTATAGAAGAGATGACTTTAAGCATACTGACCACACACAATCAGTTAAAGCAGATGAGATTCATCTTTTCCAGGGCTTTAAACGTAACTCTTTGCACGGGATTCCTCTCCTAGGAATTCTTACATGATACAAATTCCCTAATGCTTTACTTAACTATTATCAATCTGTGGCCTAGATTACACTTAAAAATGTAGAACAGGACCTTCAGTTCCCATGTTTCCAGCTCCTACTTTAATCAACATGAGTTTGTGCATATTCAGAGCTTTCCAGCATCAAATACATTATATGGCATTCATTCTTCTTTCCCACAGGACTCTGAATAAATATTAATTAAAATTAAGCTAAAATGTTCAGCTTTTAAAATATGTATTTTTTTTTCAAATGTACTTTTCTTCTGGATAACAAATGTGAATACAGTCTTATTTCCTGCCTAACTTACTTTCCCATGCCTGCATGTTTTCTTCTTTTTTGTCCTTTTTTGTACGAAGGAAAGAAATAGTTTTGTAGAAAGCTGAACCCACAAAATCCACTGGGTATTGTTCTATGTTAGAGATTGCTAAGCATAGTATGCTAACAATGGGCCAAATACTGTATTAATTTCTCTGGGATAACTTTTGGAATCTGGGAATTGTGCTTGTTGAAGAAGAATAGCAGAGCCTTACCGTACAACAGAATGCCCAGAATGCTTTCCTGAGCTCATTCGTCTATCCCGCTGCATAAGGTTTCTGTACACCACTGGTCTTTCACCTGGCAAGCTAATGTAGTAAGACCTGATGCCTTAAAACGATACAAAAATGCTAATTCATTAAGCCTCTATGTTAGTACCCAAATAGCTGGCCAACGTCTGATGTTGTTATCTGGAATATGAGAAAGGAATTTTTCTGATTATGCTCCATTTTGGCTCACCCTTAAATCTTTAAACTGGTTGCTAACATGTCTCAAACACACACTTCAGGCTCTCTGCTCTTTGTTGTGTGACGTGTATTAATTGGGATTAAACATTCACTGTGGTGAACTGAGAGTCAAACATGGAAATGTAAAAGTTCAGGGCTAGTGAGAGTATTTAAACGACAGTGGTTCCTACAAAGCTGGTAAACCCAGGGATTTATGTCCTTAGAGAAGGAAGAAATTTGAACTGGATGACAGAGAAAAGAAGAATGATGTGATATTATAGTGTGTGGTAGGGGTTAGGTCTGATTTTAAGAATGGGCTTAAACTTCTGGCTAGCTGACATTGTGAACACACCTTTGTGTACGGCTATAGAATGTCCTCTACATGGCTGTGGAGATGGGGGTAATGGGGAGTATGGAAAGCACTTAGCAAGTTTCTCACAGAACACTTTTGTGTATCTCAGCAAAACTTTTCCTTGAAGCCCAGGCCAGAGTTCTCACTTTGCAATTTCTTGGAAAGTACTGCATGGAGTCAGATAGGGGTTATGGCATTTATAACCCTGAATGTAGTTATTAGTAACAATTTCCAGTTGCTGACAAAGGCAAAGCACCACACAGTTGCTCCATAAACAAATATTTATATATAATACATGAAACGTGTAAACAGCTTTTACAGTGTTTCTTAAATAATTTCTCAATGTGATCAAGAAGTTAACCTACAAGTGTTTCTTCCTGAACAGACTAGTACAATCTGTTGTTATTACCATATACACTCACAGAATTAAAGTTTGTCTTGTAGCATTGACTTATAATGTAAAGAATCAGTACTACATTTGGATTTCAGTGCTTTAAAAAATGTATATGAGGGCATTCTTTTATGTGTAATCTCCATTTCAGAAATTATTTCAGTCTGTGTGGCCTTGAATGCAGAGGTGCAACTTGTATTTTTTTTTTAAAGCTGGCAAAAAGATTTTCAGTGCTTCTCAGACCTTTCCAAAATGCTTCTCTTGTCAGCAAACAAAGGTTTGGCAGAGCCTTATAACTAGATGTATTCAGCCTTTTCTCATGAGTTGCTTGCATCAGCTTGAGTGTGGGCAAAGGAAAAATCATGTATTGCCAAACCTGAGCACTCAAACATTATGAATTGGGCTCCAGAAATTCAGCAAACTGCTTTAAAATTCATGAACTTAAAAAAAAGAAAATGTATTGAAGAGAAGGATCTTTCCATCTGCTCTGTGATGGTTGAGAATTTTGACTCATAATTTAAAACTTTTCTCTGCAGCCAATACAAACCTAAATCTATTTTAAAGGGGAAAATTGCACTTAAATTCATGTGTCTTTGCAAGATTCCAAAAGTTGGCCTTTTAGGAACACCACCAAATAGCAGCAGACCTGCAGTAAAATTGTAGTAGCTGCTGACATTGAAAGTGTGTGATCAGCAGCAACAGCAGTGAAGGTTTTGGGGTGAGAGCTGACAGCAACAGCATTCTTTCTCTATCATTCAACTTATCCTCTAGCCAAGACCCTTGAGCTTCCAGTAACACCTGTGTGTATGACTGGACCTGGACTGAGAGTAGCAATCCCATTGCACAGAGCATTTGGTTATTTTAAAATTTAATTTCTTTCACACAAACCTGAATTTAGACATTCTCTTTTAAATAGAGTCCTCAGCTTTCAGACAGCTTTACTTGAAGCCCATGCTCAGAGGGAGCACTTTGGAAAATGGCATTGGCTTCATGGTGTCTTTCAAATACTCTAAAGAGCTTTGAGTGGAGTAATCAAAAAAGCTTCACTGCACTGGAGTTTTGAAAGAATACAGTGTTTTGTCAAAATGGAAGCTTTTCAGGTTTGTTTGTTTGCTTTTGGGAAGAGAAAAAATCCTTGTGGGCCAGGTTAGAGAAAAAGAGATAGGTCCCTTTCAGCTTTTTTTGTTGTTGTACGGATGAAGAACTATTCTTTATATCAGAGCAAGAATTTGAACCTCTGATGTCCCACGCTTTTGTAACAACCACCATGTGAGAGACAGTTGAATTCCTCCAGCATAAATCTGCCACACACATACAAATTTGAGCAGCTTTGTTTTGATTCCAATATGGAAAAGACTTTCATGTTTGCTTGAAAAAAAAAAAAAAGGAAAAAATAGAAAAAGAAAATGAAGATGTTCTGGAGTCAGTAGTAGCCTGGAAGCCTTAGGAAGCTCCAGCTCCTAGGGAAGTCTTCTAGCCCTGGACCCTATGGGACAGGGAGTGTGGGAGTGAGGATTCTCCAGCTACTCTTTCTGGCTCCCAGTTCACCTGGGATGCTTCTGCTGGGCTGGATGCAGACGCAGTTGAACAGCAGACCACGGCCTGCTCCAGAATCTAGCTGGTATATGGCACAATATTGACAGATGGGAATTATATCTCTTTAACCCTACTGATACAGATCACAGTCTCTCTGCATATATACTTAAATGTACTTATGCATATACACTTTAAGAATTTAATTTTGGCAAATCCCAGATGAAGAAAAAAATGGCTTCTGAATTTTTTGACTTACTCTCTTGCTGACCAGTCTCTTGCCTAACTTAGATCTGAGCCTTTGAGAGTGTAAGAAGTGCTAAACAGCCTGACTGCACTGGTAACTTATTCAGCAAAGACCCTAAAATGTGTGTGTCTACTTACCCTACACTCTCTAGCTGAAGCCTTCACTTCTGCTATCTGCATGTAGGCAGTCACATGGTTCAAACAAAATATATTTCTTCCCTCCTTTTTCAGAAATAACAAAATGTTGACATTTGACACACAAGTTGTAAAGTAACAAGGAAGCTGGATGTGTGTGTTTTTGAAAAGCATCAGTTTTGCTTTTCCCTCTCTTTGGGAACCTCCCTGAAAATTTGACTTAGTTCCAATTTCTTCAACAATTGGCCAAGACATAATTCCCAAATTTCCCTTTCCATCTCTCCCCACTGAACAATATTCTACTTCCCCTGACATGTCTGCTAACTTTTCTGGGAATCTTTCTACAGACCACAATAAGCTCAATATTTTCAAGATGAAAATCCACAGCAGCTTTTCTTCTGCCAGCCTCTGACCATCAGCTCTTTTCTTTTTTTTCTGTTTAACGCCAACATTAATGTCAGCCTTCCTCTCCCTCTGTCTGCAGCTGAGTTGTTATTTACATGCATCCCACACATCCAGAACCTTGTGTATTGTTTCCCTCTGCTCAGTCTTCAATCTGCATCCCTTTCCCTTTGTCCTCCATTGCCAAGATTCTGGTTCATACTGTGCTTATCTCATGTCCTAACTGCATTTCTCTTACAGTTTACCCCTCCACACTATGCCATGCAATCATTACATACAGCTCCTGAGAAATCCTTCCTGTACTTTTCCCTGACCACTCAGGAGGAGTAGAGATCAGATGAAAATGTGGAATTCAAGCTGCTCTTCTCCATATTCCACATTTCTCTCACTCTGTTCTCTTCTCCTTTGCCATATCCCAAAGCCTCTTCTGAGCAATTTTACAGAGGTTAGCCTTTTAGTTATTCTGGTCCCATTTTAAAGTATTCTGCTTCACAAGGTCTCCAATTATAGTGCTGTAAAGGATTAGTGGTTTTGCTCCTTATCTTATAAAGCGTGCCCCATTTAAACACTGCTGCTAACTTCTATAAAGATCAGATTTTTATTGTACTTTGGCATAGCCAATGATGTGCATAGAGAGGTCTATTTATATAGACCTCTTTTACAGTCTTAATTAGCAGACTGCATGCATCATTCATCCATTTCTGCATCCAGAGACTCTCTGTAGCCGTGTCTTTTACCAATAGGAAACAGTCATTCTCCCTTCTGTCTTTCTGAATGCTCCAAAAGGAATAAGTGAATTAGCTATACCAAATACACTTTTAAAAACTGGAATTACATTGTTCTTTAGCTATTACACCATCCGGTAAAATGACATATGAGACTATGTCATTTCATCCCCCCCGAAGCAATAAATGGTTTATGCCTGTTCGACTATTATGCTTCGTGGCCTTAATTCCTAGGCAGAACTTCTGGAATCTGCTTTCTGAGATTAGCAGTGCCCTGTTGCCTGATTTTAAACAAAAATAATTGGAAAGGCACATGTACCAGCTTCCAGTTTATAAGAGTTCATTATTTGAAATCCCCTGAGCTCCTCCAATTAGAAAAAAACTTTTTGACTTAATATCCTTCAATTGTTAAAAACTTGCGTCACTGAGAGATCACAGTGAAACGTAAAGGTCCCAGCGCACTGGCACTTGATTGTGAGGGGATGTGATTGTTCCACATTTAGACTGGAAAGGGTTAGGAACTCCGCTTCCCAATGTGCTTAATGAATGAAAGGAAAATTGGACCC
Source organism: Rhinoptilus africanus (assembly GCA_013400135.1). Classification (NCBI taxonomy): domain Eukaryota; kingdom Metazoa; phylum Chordata; class Aves; order Charadriiformes; family Glareolidae; genus Rhinoptilus; species Rhinoptilus africanus. The sequence continues at coordinate 145,047 of VXBO01012390.1, forward strand.
TTGAGCCAGAGGCAATGACCTAACTGAGTGAAAAATGTTTGCAGGTTAACAAGGGCAACTGTTCCTTGCTATAATTCCCACTGGAGGTGAATGACAAAAAAGGCCAATAAACCTCAGACTTCAGATTATTTATTAACCTGTTTTCTTCCTAGAAGAAAAGACCTTACTGTAGATCTTGGAAGACAGAACTGAAAAAAAGAGTGTCCTTTTACAAAGAGTAAATTAATGACCAATGTGCACTGCTTAAAAAGAGTAAGGTGTAATGTTTTGTATCGTTGTACTCTTTGTGATCAGTCAGATTTTTAAAAAGGCGACTTCACTGGGACTGAAACACAAGGAGAGTAAAAATAAAATTGTGATTAAATGACACTAATTTAATCCATATTAGAACAAAATGTAACTGGAAATGACATATAAGCATTGTTGACGCTGAATCAGAAAAACATATTTTATGTCTTGTCTTTACAAGCACTGCTGCCTAACATGCTGACACAGCAAATCTGTAGCTTTCCTACAAGTACACAGAAACTAGGGTGTGGTGGGATAGTCAAGTGTCCTGATGCAGACTGGAGCCTCTCTAGTTGGAAGTCATGCAATTCGGTTTTCACCCCGGAGGGCAGACTTGGTTTCCAATCTAAACCGGTTGTCATGAAGTAATGGAAAGATTCCTCTTGTCTTCACTGAGATCAGATCTGGAGCCCAGCACGGAGACGATGGAAAAAAATCGCAGGGTAAACGCAGAACAACGCAGGAAAAGCCTTAAGACTCGTAATAACCAGTAGAGCAGCTGTCAAACTACCTTTACAAAAAAATCTAAGTGATGCCTTTTCAGGAAACAATGTAGACTAGTCAGGAGAGAATTGAAGGGTATGATCCAGAGTTGAGCTGTTTCAGTGGGCTTTGTATTGTATTAGTCCCTAACAGAATATACAAATAACGTATTGCTTCCTGTATTTGAAGTGCCAAAAATGAGACAGTTGCAAGAATTCTTCAAACCATATGTCTGAATCAGTCTGGGACTAAAGCAAAAGGAAAGAATATGCATCTACATAATGCAACTCTCTCTGCAACATAGACATGATACCTATAATGCATAGAGGTATTTTCAGTAAGGGGAGCTGCATTTGACTCTCAAGTTAAAACAACCCTGTGTTTTTCGAAATGCTCTTTCAAGCAATGAAAAGGTGAACACCGTATTTATCTGTTGCTTTCCTCTCTGAATGACAGAACAGCCTTCCTGCTCAGATTTTGTCCTGCAAATGTATGACTAAATTTATATGGTCTTTAGCTGTGTGCTTGCAAGTCTTATTGACTTCAAAATGGCTAGACAATTTATATTTGATTATTAGTTCTAGCTAAGAAAATATTTGAGAGAAGCAGAGCTTTGCATTGTATCCCAATTCAGATCATGGTATCTTTGCAAGAAGACATAACTTCAGTTGGAGATCTTACCTGCTTTCTTGTATGAATACACAGAAATAATATTTTAAGATGGATTTTGTTTCTATAAATTAAGATTATTTTAAAATAAAAGGTGGTCTAGCACTAACAGTGCTTTATTTATTTCTTTTAGATAATACGTAGCCTAAACTGTTACCCTTAAATTGATTCTTAAGTTGAACTTGCATTTTGTGCAGTGCCTGTGTCAGTCAGAAGCAACACGTCTAGTGACATCTGCTAGCAATGAGCCCATGGACTTTTGCTTGTTTGGGACTCCATATGTACTTTTCTGCCCCCTTACCTAAACCAGTAAGCACCTGAATTCTTAATAGCCTTTTAAGAATTTAAAAAAAAAGCCTGTTCAGGATTTGTGATAGACTGCAGGATTCCAAACAGGACAAACCAAGTAATTGAAAACAGTTTTGTAAATAACTGAGCGTGTAACAGAAGAGGCAAATACCTGTGGTAGTAATCAGGAAAAGCGGATGAATTAGATCTGGGCAAAAATCTGTGTATGAGAGCTCAAATTTAAATATGTCTGTAAGGCTAAGCTTCAGACACAAAAAGCTGATGTTGCAAAACACCAGATATGTTGAAAGGGTCTCTGTGGCTGAGTTGAGTCCATGACTCACCTTGTCATCTTCTTGTAGACATTTGTTCTGTTCTGCAGGGTTTCACCTATAGGAAATGAGTGCCTTGAAGGAATGCGTCGTCTGTTTTGCTGTGGTTTTCTTGCCATGGGGAAGGGAAGGCAATAGTCATTAATAGTCTTGGAAGGCTATTGTAGATCCTGAGTACTATATAGCTATATACAGTTAGTTATATATAGTTTTTTGTGTATATAATTATGCTGTAGTATAAAAATGGTTGTTGTCTCTATTGCTGTCAGTAGAACTGCCCCGGTATACTGTAGGCAGGTAGGAATGGTGCTTTCACAACAGTGCAACGCCTGAGCTACACTGAGACTCTTCAATAATGTAGTGAGATCTGCTGCCTTCAGGTTGCAGAGACCAGCTTGAGATATAAAGAATCACAGAGTCACTTAGATTGGAAAAGAACTTTACTATCATGAAGTCCAACCATCAACCTAACACTGCCAAAAACACCACTAAACCATGTCCCTCAGCACCACATCTACTTGTTTTTCAAATACTTCCAGGGATGGTGACTCAATCACTTCCCTGGGCAGCCTGTTCCAATGCTTGATAACCATTTTGGTGAAGAAATCTTTCCTAATATCCAATTTAAACCTCCCCTGGCACAACTTCAGACCATTTCCTCTTTTCTTATCGCCTGTTACTTGGGAGAAGAGACCTACACCCACCTTGCTACAACCTCCTTTCAGGTAGTTGTAGAGAGCGATAAGGTCTCCCCTCAGACTCCTTTTTTCCAGCCTAAACAACCCCAGTTCCCACAGCTGCTACTCACAAGACTTGTGCTCTAGACCTTTCACCAGGTTTGTTGCTCTTCTTTGAACGTGGTCTAGCACCTCAGTGGCTTTCTTCTAGAGAGGGGCCCAAAACTGAACACAGTATTTGAGGTGAGGCCTCACCAGTGCCGAGTACAGGGAGACAATCATTTGCCTTGTCCTGCCGGCCACACTTTCTCATGCGAGCCAGGATGCTGTTGTCATTCTTGGCCACCTGGGCACACTGCTGGCTCATATTCAGACAGTTGTTGACCAACACTCCCAGGTCCTTTTCTGCCAGGAAGCTTTCCAGTCATTCTTCCCTAATCCTTTAGCATCTCATGGGGTTGTTGTGACCCAAGTGCAGGACCCGGCACTTAGGCTTGTTGAACCTCATACCATTGGCCTCGGCCCATTGATCCAGCCTGTCCAGATGCCTCTGTAGAACCTTCCTACCCTCAAGCAGATCAACACTCTCACCCAACTTGGTGTCGTCTGCAAGCTTACTGAGGGTGCACTCAACCCCCTTGTCTAGGTTGTTGGTAAGGACCTGGCCTCAATACTGAGCCTGGTGGACATCACTTTTGACATCACTACCAACTGGATTTAACTGCATTCCCCACCAACTCTTTGGGCCAAGTCATCCAGCCATATTTTTACCCAGCAAAGAGTACACCTGCCCAAGCCATGAGCAGCCAGTTTCTTCAGGACAGTGTTGTGGGCAATGGTGTCAAAGGCTGTGCTTAAGTCCAGGTAAACAACATCCACAGCCTTTCCCTCATCCACTAGGTGAGTCATCTTGTCATAGAAGGAGATCAAGTTAATCAAGCATGACCTGCCTTTCATAAACCCATGCTGAGTGGGTAGCTGCTCTCAAGACTGCATGCTTGAGAGTACCTGCCCAGGAGCAGCTGGCATGCTAATCATGGAGGTTCCCAGTTCTTAGGTCCAGTCTTCAATGTCATCCTTAGCACCACTGAATTAGTAGGTCTTACAGCTGTTCCTCACAGCCTGAGTCTTGGTTCCACTGCTGATAACTCTTATCACCATGAAGTTATAGATACTACAGAACCTTTTTCCTATCCTCTCTCTATGCAGAGCTAGTGCTACTAAGTTGGGTGCCTCAGGTCTTTATCCTGTGTGTCTGTGTAGCCAAGCCAGGTGTATTTCTGATTTTAAGAGGAAATTAAGTGAAAACTTGACCATTGTTGCTGGACATCATTGGCTGCAAAGTTTAAACTCTTGTCTCTTTGTTGCGTATTCTAGGGAAGGGGGAAAGTCTGCATAGTGGATCTTTTTATTAAAAAAAAGGAAAAGAAATCAAACAATTAAAATGAGAAAATAACAAAGAATTAAAAAAAGACACTGGTGAGCAATATTTAGGTTAGTAGAAAAATGCTTCTTTGGGAAAGTAGCCAAATTACTAACTATAAAAGGGTAGGAAGAAAAACTTTTGGTACCGTGAAAAATTCATGAGTGAGTAGGAGGTCAGAACTACAGTGACTTGTAATTCAGCTCAGTTGGTATTAAACCTGGATATGAACTTCTGAACTTGATTTTCCACTACCTTTCTAGTTTGGGTTATTGGTAAGAAATTATTAATCATGAAATATATCAATTTCCTTCTGAGTTATATGGGATATTGGTGACTCAGCTGTACTGTTCAGGGATTTGAAAAGCTTGCTGCTCTCAGTTATCATTTATAGTTCTTTATACCTATATACTTCTGTTTGTAATTTAGGTTCTTCTATATGTATTGTTTCTGGGTTTAAAAATATAGTTTTGTTCTTCAGAGTCCTTTAAACACGGATAGACATTTTTCTCTGTCATATTCTGAACAGAACAAAATTAAATTGCAATAAAAAGTTAAGTTACTTAATAAAGATTTTGGACACAAAATTTTTGCTTAATTTCTGCATGAACCCTGTTTTATTCTTTAACTCAATTTTTGTAGACAATTCTGCTACCACTTGACTATAGCTTTTGGATGTTCTGCAGGAGAAAAAAAAAAAATTGGGCACATACTGAAGTTTCAAAACATAATCCATGTGCAGTAGATAAAGTTTTTGTACTTTTTCCAATAAAAATGAAATCTTATTTTCTTTATTGGGTACTTTTCCCAGGAAAACAGTGTGTAAACTGAATAGGCCATGACACAGAATTCCACAAAGGTGTTACAATGTCCCTAAAAGCCTACTTACACACCAGTTGTTTCATACAATATTTGTAAATCTCACAAACGTTACTATACATACGTGCATTCGTATCATCATTGGCTATGATCTTGTCTCATAAATTAAGTAAGGTTGGGTCTTGTCAGTTCTTGGATAGGAGGCCTCCAAGGAAAACCCAGATGGTGCAGGCATTGATAGTGATTCAGTGGGAGGACCACCTACTGTGTTAGTACTCATTTTTCTTCTGGATTGAAAGCATTTTGTTTGGAAGGATATGTTTTTTTCTGAGGTTAAAAATTAAGAACCTGACCAAAACTAAGTATTTCAAAGCACCATAATAATAATCCTATCACTTCTTGCATAAAAGTCCAGAAGTGGTTCAGATATTTCCAGCTGAAATCAGAAAGTTATTAGTTAATTGAAAATGTCTTTCCCCCTTTTTTTCATTCTCTCTTCATTCTGTGTCTATCCACCCTCTTTGAGAAATATGCACTGATAACTAAAACTAAAAGCAATTTTTATCTTCATCAGCATTTCCTGTAAGCTTCTGTAAAACGCTCAAAACTCAAAAAGCCTGACTGCAACAGAAACTGGGAATTCCCTCAGCTGCGAATTTGCAATTTCGTCCTTATCTTATTATTTCCTTCTGTGGCATAGAACAAATAAAATGTTAAAATGTGATCTCTTTTGCATTATTTCATTGAAAAATGTCATCTTGTCTTGTGTCTGCATTCCCCTTTGTGGGCTGGAATACCTGGTTACACCACTCCTCTTTGGTGGAGGGGGGATGGTTGCAGGCATTAAATGGTGCTGCCTGAAAACCTTGGGCCAGGTGCATGTGGCAAATGAAGATCTATTTATTGTGCATTGTCTCAGTAGTGTGTATATTCTCCTTATGCCCTCCCAAAGCGTTAAATTGCTATTACAATGCCTCGTGGCAATTCTTGTTTAGGGGAGTTGGGGGTTTTTTCCTGTTTCTTCTAATGGTCTTTATAAAAAATGAAATTATTCACTGAACACAGACACTTGTCATGAAAGAGAGTTTTAAACATGAAAATTGGATGAAAAGCAGTTAAAGTAGAAACAAAGTGTAATCAATCAGTCCTGATGCTATCCTGCCCACATGAAACTTCTCATTATATAAGTTCGGGGCAGAAAATAAAGATACTTTTGCACAGTGTGTTTGTTGACTATTGTCTTTTGCCCTAGACAAGGCTGTGGTTTAAGGAACAGCAGAGATCCTTGTGGGCGTACATAGGCTTCCTCAAAACTAAAATCTGAATGATATAATTGTGAGTTTTTTATGCAGATCAACAAGACTAGGAATGTTTTCTAAGGTTTGGCACCTAAAGTTTTGGCATGGAACAAGATTTTCAAAACCTAGAAGCTTTCACAGCTGTAGAAAAAATATCTTTGACATTGACAATTGGCCAATGTATTCATATTTATAAGTAATGGATTCTTTTCACAGGAGATGTGAAAGACAGATTTGCCTTTACTCTTAGAGCCCAGTTGCTCTCTGTGTGCTGTATAAAAGAATGTACTGGGGAGTAAAACTTCACGTGCAGTTGCAGATATTCAATCTATAGTGGTGTCATGGTTTTGGCTGGAATGGAGTTGACTTTCTTGCTGGCATCTGGTGTGGTGCTGTGTTTTGGATTTGGGATGGGAGTGGTGTTGATGGCACACTGAGGTTTTTGGTTGTTGTTAAGCAGCCAAGGCCTTTTCTGCTCCTCAAACCACCCTGTCAGTGAGTAGACTGGGAATGCACAAAAAGTTGGAGGAAACATAGCCGAGATAATTGACCCCAACTGACCAAAGGGATATTCTGTGCCTTGTCATGTCATGCTCAATATATAAAGCTGGGGGAAGAAGAAGGAACAGGGGGAGCATTTGCAGCTATTGTGCTTGTCTAGCCAGGAGATGGCTTTCCTGGTGATGGAGCCCTGATTTCCTGGAGATGGGTGAAGATCTGCCTGCTGATGGGAAGCAATGAATTAATTCCTTGTTTTACTTTGCTTGCGTCCATGGCTTTTGCTTTACTTATTAAGCTGTCTTTATCTCAGCCTGTGACTTTTCCTTATTTTTTTTTTTATTCTTCTCCCCATTCCACTGGGGGATGGGTGGGGGAAGAGAGCAAGTGGCTGTGTGGTCCTAGTTGCCGGCTGGGGTTAAACCACGGCAAGTGGGTTCATTGAACTTGATCTTAATTCTTCATAAACACAAAATAGTTCTCAAGTTCAAATAGTATTTTAAGGAAAAGTCACAAGGAAATTACATGTTCTGAAGTTACCAGGAAGAAATTACGACCAAGTATGGAATAACTGTAGACTCTAGAAATGTAAAAGTCTCCACTTATCCTAGGATTTCTCATTGAACAGGGAGATGAAAAAAGAGGAAAAGGAGAATAATTAATGAATTTTGCTCATAGTTTCTAAAAGTTAGAGATAGAGGTTATGAATATATATTTTGATCTTTATGTGGGTGTTATGAAAACTTTGCTGCTTGGAACTTGACCTGTAGGATGGTATCTTCTTTAGATTCTAGTAATTCGTGTTGTCCAAAACTAACCTGTGTTCCTGGAAAATAAAATGGTAATTCTCACTTATTTTGATAATGTTTCAGTTTTAGTAACTATTGTGATGGGGATGTTAAAAATATTCCTAGTGTAAACACTACTAAAAGTACTACACTGGAATAACTTAAACTCTGTATTTTCACTATATGCCCTCTGAAAATGTATGAGTGTAAATATGAGCAAGACTTGACACAAGGTCTCTGAGTCAAGGAGAGGATTCAGATGAAGGGATGGAGCAGCATGACAAAGCATGGCAAGATGAAGGAATGAAGCCTTAAGGGAAAAGAAGTTTGGGGTTTTTTTGTTAGAGAACACTTTCTTCCAGGGCCTTCAATGAGTCTTGAGTTCCTGGGTGTCACCATTTCTTCTTTGACAGCAAATGAAACCCTAACGCAAATCCTCTTGTTGCTGTTATCTCCTCTATTAATTCCTGGTGGTTAAAGTCTCCAAAGGATCTCAGTGTTACGACCCTGTGGTTAATCATGAGGTTTATAATAGGATACCGACAGATTTTTTTCTGATTTGGATTTTTAAGGGAAAATAACATATACACAGACAACATCAAATAATATTTTTGTGGTTCTGAACTTTTCAAAATTTTGGTTGTATCAGAATGGAGGCTGCAGATAATTTATAGTAATATGCACTGATTTCAAGGATTTCCTTTGGTGGCAGGGGAGGAAAAGGTGCTTTGACACTGCTGCATGGTGGTTTTGCTTCCCCATTTTCAGAATGAAATGCTTTGATATTTCTTGTCATCTTGTTTCTTATTTTGAATTAAATACAATTTTAAAAACTACAAACAGTTTTAAAAGTTTATATCAAAAAAACTACATCAGTTTCAGAGAGCTTTTGTTTTTTATAGATTTGTGGGGCACGTTCAACATTATTTAACTGCAGAATTTCCTGTGGAGCACAAAGAGATAACCTGAATTCTTTTGGCATCTCTAATTATAAAAGGCTTTGCTTACATGTTTATCTACTATTTCAGTGGGAGAAAATGTCAGCATACAGGGTGAATTCATTAAGGGGTGAATCAGGATTCTGTGGCAATGGGAGTCATTCTTCCTGGTTGCAGAGGCTGGGAGATGTGCTGAATGAGTCAGGAACTGCAGAAGGTGGGAAGAGCATCTTGCACATACAGCAGCTCCGTGGTTCCCTGATGATCTGGGGTCTCTTTCTACCTCTGCTTCCCAGGAGGTGGTGCCAGGTGACTCTATTAAAACTGTCTTCTCAAAGGCAGTCAGAAACTGTGAGCTATTTGCTCTCTGGGTGTCTGATGGCAGAGGCTCTGAAGGACTAAGGTGCAGAACTAGTCAACACTCACAACTGTAGCTAAATTGAATGGGGAACCGAAATTTTAAAATCTATAGAAAACTTGCCATGATAGGCTTTTTTTAAAAACCCCATTCCTACATACATGAAATTGGTCTGCCAACTCCTAGCTATGTCTGTATTCCTCATACTTCAGGATAAGAATGTGGCTGGTGATTTCCCCTGAACTTATAGGGGTATTATCTTCATTCGTAGCTGACTGAAACACTATACAACTTAATGCCATTGTGAAATCTGAGAGAATCAACACAGATTCTTTCTTATGACTGAGCTGTGTACAAAAGTGTGACATGAAGTTACACCTTGAGTATATATAATTATAGATAAAATTGAATGTTCACTAGATGCTTACGAAGACTCTAAGAAAATACAGTATGGGATCACCTAGGGCAAGACAGTAATTGTCATCTATATATTTAAGGGGACTGAATTAACTTTGCTCAGACACTGATAGTAGAAATTGTGTATTTTGACTGCTTTGCTATGAAACTTCAGTGTGCTTTCACTGTAAGGATGTATTTATGTGAGTGTAAGTAATATGTTGACTGGAATGTTTCAGTAAAAAGTAATTGTGGTTGGTACAAATCTTTATTTATATTTCTTAGAAGCCAAAACTAACTGGAGTAAACTTTGTTTCTTCTATGTTGCGTGTTTTCCCTTTTTCACTGCTAGTGAGTTTCCTCTTATACTTCAGCCTTATCATCGAACTATGAGTGCGTTTAAGGACTGTTGAAGCCAGTGTCCAAATGAAGAGTTCTTATTCCACAATCCTAGTAAATTGGAAGTAATCCACTTATAATTATACTTGCAATCTGTTAAACTGGAACATCCAGCTCAAAACCAAGCTCTTCTAGAACTTTGGGGGTTGATTTCAGATTTGTTAAGGCTTACTACTTCTGGGAGATTTTTAAAAATGAGACCGTCATTGCAGAATCAGCGGAGGGACTGACTTATTCAAAAATCACATTGATGTAATAGGAATTAGGATGCACTAAAAGCTCTGATGGGAGTAGACACTCTGTATACGGTGCTCCCTAGGTTACCTCTTCCTCTGTTTGGGTTTCTTAGTGAGATGCCTTCTCTACTCTTACCAGAAACTGGTCCATATGACATCCAGAATTTTCAAAATTGATTAAAGACTCTGAATATTGTCAGGTTCTGAGTATTCAACATGAAACATTGTTAAAGTTGCCTAATATTCAGAAAGTGCTCAACACTTCTTTTATGAAAATCTGTTTCCTTTGAGCCAGGCCAATAAAATTATTGGTCACCTCAGAACATATACATCAGTCTCCTTCCCCACTAGCAAAAAAACCCCAGCTGGACGAAACTGCTATTCTATAGCTTACCATGAACATCAGAGCTTGGCAGAATTTCACTACCTTCAGTTTTTTCCACCAGTGATGCATAACAGTGATTAAATAAGTTCTGTCCTCCTTTGGAATATGGCCACAGTTTAAATTGCCGAGAGGCAACTGGGTCAGATCAGGTTGAGTGCTACCTCCAAGCTCAGCCCCTTTTCTCAGCCCAATGTTCCCTCCTGGCCTCTGTGGTTTCCTCTTTGCAAAAAGCACCTCTCCATATTGCAGTGGTTAACTGCTTCTGAATTTGTATGCAATATGATGTGAGGTAGCAGACTCCCTGGCCCACAGGTTCTGTAATTTTACAACCTTAAAAGGTAAATTATTGATAGATTTCTGGTGCTCCAAAAACAAGTAAGTGGAATATTTATGGAGTAAGATCTGGACATGATCTTTACTTGAGTGTATTATTCTGCCTGTTGCTCCCCCATGCTTCCCATGCCTCTAGACAGACTCAGTTTAATATCCATCCCAGATACACTGCCATCTCCAAGCTTCTGGCAATCACTGTTATCTGTCACACTGATGTGCTACACAGGAAAATTGTTCTGCATTTTTTGGTGGAGAAATAAAAAGTTATTGGCATAGGTAGTTTGGAAGACAGAACAGCTTTCTTACCCAGTGAGATATTATTGTGTTTCAGAAGCATCTGAAGGGAGTCAAACCTAGTCCACACATATGTTCAATTTCACGTAGTGTGTTGAGGCCAAAATTTGGGGCCAGCTGCGCCTAAGTCTTTGGCATGTGCTTTGCTTTAACCACATTGAGCATTGCCTGTGTGTATGTGCTTGCACGGTTGTGGCCTCAGCTTCAGAGCCATATATGCGTTTCTTAGCCTTAAAAAAAGAGAAGAAAATACGTCATTTGGAGTTAAGTCTAGAAAAGTGGTTTGCTGTCTTTTGGCTTATTAAAATGCAGTAGTACCAGAAAATACAATGTGACAACTACAGCCTGACTTTTGCATCTATATGGGATAGACTTTAATATTGTTTTAAAACTTAGACGATATAGGAAATGAAGCCTCAAAACTCATGTATTCTTGTTGCACGTAAACTGGTACTTTTTTGTCACACATGAGGACAGACATTAAAAACAACTTTATAAAGTATTTATGAGGTTTTGATTTACCACAATTATTTTCTCTGGCTTTTAGAGTCTCTGAATAGTATCTTAATGCTAGATCATATTTTCTGACAACAGAACACCAGATACACTGTAATGATTTGGCATTCAGCCTTTTGGAATGAAGGCCAAAACTGGCTAAATAAATCTTTTCCAATAGCAAGGAGCAATGATTGCATTGTAAACTCCGGATAAATCTGTGATATTACAGAAAGCAACTGTTTTGCAATAAAATGACTTGGGAAAAAAAAAAATCTATGGAAAAAATTTCCCGCACTGGAAAGATGCCAACATGGCATTATGCTACCAGAGTCTTCTATACTGTTGCAACTGAGCATTTAATAATGTGACAGAAAGATTTTTTCTTGATTATTGCACTCAAGGTTGGGTGAGAATCCCAGAAGGGAGTAGTATTTAATAGAAATGTTAACTTTATTAATAACATATAAGACACATTTGGATTCCTAGGAGTCAATTCTACACATGGTTAAGAAAAGGCAGGCGATCTGAGAAACAGCTCACGCAATGCAAAATTTCTGTCACGAGAGGCAAAGCTCTGAGCTGCTTTGTATTCAGCTGGGGACAGTGGAGCAGAATATTCATCAGTCTGCATTATTGTTAGTGGTGTACGACTGTAGGTCTTAGAAGCAATGCAGGAGATCAGGGCTGTTGTGCTAAACACTCTGCGAGTGTGTAGAGAGACACCATCCTCATCCAGAAGAGCTTATAATTTACAATACAGATGCTTCAGAGCTGGTGGAAAGGGAAGCAGAGTTTTAAGGGAAGCAACTTATGGAAGCCACAAAACTTCCAGTGGCAGCAGTGGGAGGAGGAGCGGTCCCAGGGGCTGAGCGGCATGGTGTGAGCTGTGACTTTCAGTCCATGGGAGGGTGGGTTTGTTTGTTTTCCCTTCAAACTTTTTGTGTCTGGAAAGACTGTATGGAAGCACAGAGCTGCACACTGATGCAACCGTGCAGCGGTACAGGTCCCTCCAGCTTTGTGTGTGTGTTGGACAGGAGAAACAAGAGGGCCCCATGGCGCTCCTCAGGTCAGGGCCCGGGAGCGGTGCCCTTTGTGACCCCCTGCTGTATCTCTTCTTGAGAAACTACCCAGGTTTTGCTTTAAAAAGGGCCAGAACCAGCTGAACAAATGCATGGCTATTTGGTGTAGCGTTTCCATGCAGCTCAGGTTAATAGTTCAGTTACAGTGCAAAGACTAAATCCATGTCCTCCGGATAGTGTAGCCTCTACCTCAAAAGAAATATTCATTATAATAATAATTATGATAATAATAACAACATAGCATTGTAGTATTATTATTACTATTCTTATTCTTAGTAATAATAATAATTAATATTATTATTTTATTACATTATAGTTTAAAAAGCATCCAGGCAAAAATTGTCAGCGCAAACGGAGAGGCGCAGGCGCAGAAGGCCATACTGAAGTGCAGTGAAAGCTTTTGATGCTCATAAAGGCCCGTGAGGGCAGGTTTTAATCCCTCGGTCTTTATTATGTCCCTCTGCCTTACCATTTGGAGCTATTGCAGTAGCTGCAATTACAATCTGAACGAAAGGAGGCCTTGCCAGGGCTCCCAGCGCCCCTCCATCACCGCTGCTGTGTCAGCAGAGGGCAGAGCTCGGCACTGGCACTGGCACTGGTCCCAGCCCCAGTCCTGGTCCTAGTCCCAGCCCCGTCCCGCCAGGCTCACCCCGCTGGAAGGGGCAAGTCACCTGGAGGGGGCAAGTCGCCGTGCCTGGGAGCAGGCAGCAGCGGGGAATCTTGCAGACAGTGGCTGGGGAGGGCTGGAGCATGTACAGGCAGGCAGGGAGAGGAGCCTTGGAGTATATCCAGAGTGAAAATCTCAGAGTCTTAGCAGCTGAAAGATGTCGAATGCTGGCCGCAGGCTGCTGAGCATCTGGCACCCCACTGGGGAGTGTGTCAGGACAAGACTGGCACCCTGGCACTCCAGGGACCGTGCAGAAGTCCTTACAATTACAGCTGTAACTTGGCCACTTCCTGAGTTAGCGCCGTCAGTTTCAAACCTCACAACCCATCTGAAATGTAGCGATGTCCCAGCATGATGCACTTAGCACATCTGATTGTTTAATTACTATCCTCCCTTCCACACATGTAGAATCACAGTTTCACCTGCTCATGTGGCACCCACATGTGCTGTCCTGAGCATCGGCGTGTGAGCCGCTTGGGATCGCTGCCAGTCTGGTATCTTCTTCTCCTGCCTTTGTTCATGCTCTTCGTTCAAACTGCAGCTTCTGCGTGCTCCTCTGGGTACCGAAATATAAATGCATTAACAAAATAATTGTGCAACTCATATAATACTTAGCAGAATCTTTGTTAACTGCTTTGAAAGTAAAAAGTGCTTTCTACATAAAAATAGTTGTGAAGAATCTTTGTGTAATAGCTAAACACTTGCCAGGGAAAGTAAATACAGGTTTTGAATTTTATTTTTTTACAGCTTTCCTATCATTTAAAGCCCCACAGACTTTAATTAAGTGCTACCATGATGGCTATTCAATTAATGTTTGTCAAGTATTGCTCAATAGACACAACAGCATAGGTGTTCTCTCAGAACTATGTCAGAAAATAAAATAGATTTTGATTCTGAAGAATACCTACTCCAGGTGTTTTCACTGTCATTGTGTAAAGAATACATCCCATTTCCTCATACTATAGCATATTTTTAAAGTTATTTGGTGTTTAACTGCATTTCGAGTGTAAAAAAGTTGGTCTGAAAGAGGCTTCAAGAAAGAGGCGGAGGCAGGAAGATGTAGGCAGAAAAAAGGCTTCGGAAAGCTGCCAAGAAATTTATGGCCAGCAAATGAATGCAGGTAAGAAGAAAAGGAAAATCCCTAGAATCCCTAGTGGGAAACATACATAGACTTCCAGGAATCAGGTACTTGCTGTGTGTATTAATGAGATTAATTTGCTCCTGGTCCAAACCAAAGCACACCAAACAATGCAGAGAGAGGAATTGGTGATATGTTTTTGGTTCCCATTGTGGTCTGTTTGCATTGTTTGAGGGCTTTATGATGTGTTTTTGTCGCAGAGGCTGGTTTCCTCTGGCAGGCGGGCAGCGTGGTGAGGCATGGATAGCAGCATTGCTTATGTTCTTGTAGCAAAGGTAGGATTCGGGCTCTGTGTTTGATGCTGTGGCTCTGGGTTCATGCTATAATTCAGACACTGAATGTAAGGGGGCCAGAGGGCACATGAGCTTCTTTCCCATCAACTGTTAACAGAGTTTGCAATATGTGGTTAAGATGCCACCTGACGAGAGGCAGAGTGATTTAATAAAGTAAGAGCTGTCTTGGGACTTTGCATCCTTTCCTGTCTCTGCCCTTGCTCTCCTGCTGAATGACGTTTTCAGCCTAATGCCTCAGTTTCTTTAGGTGTAAAATGGATGCAGTAAGCATTGCAGAAGCCATCAGTAAATTGTTTTTCTTTCTAGAGAGAAAATATGATGTACTGGGCATTGTTTATTTTCATGTGGGATGTTTTAGATGAGGCAGGTTTCATGTGGTCCCATTGTCCCTTCCCTCGTCCTTGCAATACTGTAAGGATGGTGTTAGTGCGTTTTTCACAATTTCTGCTTGATTCTTTCAATCAGTTCAGAATAAATGAGTATCCATGTGCTTCTCGCCCAGTCTTGAATGCTTCTTACTTAACATTCTCTCAAAGAAATTGAACATACATATGAAGTGAAGTGAAGTCCCTGTCAGGGAAGCGGAAGCTGGCAGACGGGCAGCTGTTCGTCATAGAGCACCAAAATTAGAGGTAGGGAGTAGGTGAGAAATCTTAAGAGTCACTGGGAGATTTTTAGATGTGCAGAAGAAGGAGGAGTTTAAAAAAGCATTCCAAAACATAAATGTGGAACATTACACAGAGACTTATTTTAGAAAAATAGATCTTAAACTTAGTAGATTGCTCTCTATTTGCTTCTCAGTAGTTTATTCAACATTTTCAAGTGATAGCATGTCAAGAACATCACAAACATACAGCCACTGTCTAATTGTGCTGACTAGTTATTTCTAGTCTGATAATAAGCAGTGAATTGGTTAACAGTCTTGGTACTTAAGTGTGCATGTTTATGCTTCAAGGCTGACACTCCGGTAAGATGAATGGGGGAAGTTAACTTCGCTTGATGCTATTGTTTTAGCTGGTAAGGATGAGGACTCCACAAGATGAAAGTATGTTGGTTTACATTGTCAAGGCTATCTTCACAACCAGAAGCTAGAAACTTCCTTTATTATGAGAAAACAAACACATAAATTCTGGGAAATAGAATAAAACCCTCCATTAATCTGCATGAAAGCCTTAAATCATTCAGATTCATAGATTTGCTACCTATGGTAGTTTTTTTTCTTCCGCATTTGGAATAAGACTTTGTCATGGTCAGATAGTGTTGTTGCTTGCATCCATTGATGGGCTAAGAAATGACAACCAAATACAGCAGGCCTCTGTTTTCTATGGCATGTAGCTTTTTGCAAATAGGGAAGAAGCAGAAAGAAATGCTAATACTACCGTGTTCTATTGAAATCAGTTGAGAAAAATAAATGAGGTTCTGTTCTTGGCTCCCTTTTTCTTGTTGAACAATATATGATAATCATTTGATCTAACTTTACACCAGCTTCCCAACTGTGAAACAAGAATGAATGAGTTATGCACGCTCTCTAAAACTGTTGAGAAACGCACATGAAAAATTATTACGTAATCCCTGAGCAGCAAATTGTGTGACCTTTATTCATATTGAAATAATGAGTACTATTTACAGAGTAACCTACCGTTCACTGTGTGTAAAGATGACAGAATCCAGGCTGATTTTGTCTTGGCTCAAAGAATACTTCTGAACTGCTGTTTTCATTAGGTTTTACAGTTCCATTTTCATAAGATTAAAGGGACCTGAAAATGAATAAAATTGCAGCTTAGCAAATGGTGTTTGGAGGTTTGAAAGGTTGATGTTCCAATATTTGAAGTTATCCACGCTCTAACTTAATCATTGAATATATCTCCGAATACCAGTATCTCATCTGTAATATTACTGCTGGGATTTTCAGAAAAATAGCATGTAATGTCAACTCTGTACTTAAACTGTAACCAACAAACCCTGGGGAGCTATCAAGTTATCAGTCTTTAGTACTGAAAACATAACACCGGTTTAAGTATAGCTACTCAAAATGGGTCAAGTTACAGCGGCGTTGTTTTAGTGAACTAAAATTAATAAGGTATCTTCAGCCAAACAGCCAAATTCATAAATGTGGATGTTTGTAACCAAGTTCCTGATTATATAAGCTCATTTTTAGTTAGCCCTATGAAAATTGGTTTTGTGTACACAAGCACATGCAAAACCGCCTATGAACACTGAAGTTCTCAGTTCTCTGTTGTACAGAACCTCAAGCTGGAATGGAAATATTAACACTTCAGCATTCAGAATCTGCATCCAATGCTAAGGTCTACAGTGTTTGGGTTTGGAGTTTGAACTTTGTGTACTTTAGAGGTAGATGTTGTTTACTCTTATCTGAGTTGAAATACGTGGTAATTGCTGGGAAATAAGACAAAATCTTTCCTTTCACAAGTGCAATGCTTGTGTATCTCATGTGTCCGTAAATGTTCTCTCTTTCTAAAGGGAAAAAAATAGAGATCATAACGTAATAGTTAAATCCAAGCAAGTCACTTCTGAAGTAGCAGTAGAGGAAGTGTCTTTGGTGGCCTGGGTAAAAGAGTTAGTCTTTGTCCTATGTACACTTTAATTAAATGTGTAAAGACAAATTTGCTTGTGAGATCAGATGCGAAACTAAGAATCTGAAGGCTTGTGGCAGCCGGTATTTCACATTTCACCATTTATCTCTGATTCTGTAAAGATCACGTCTCTCTATTTTCTCTTCAGTTTCACTGGTGAATCTCCAGGAGACAGTATGGGTTTGGCTGCAAGTGATTAGGTCTTTTTTTTTCATAGCACATAAATTATTTCTGGGCCATTCTGGGAGAATATAGTCCCAGTTCACTGTTGATTTTGGAAGGAATAAGTTCTGCTCTTCACCCTATTTAGCAAGGTTGTCACATGTCTATCTATATGGATTCTTTAACACATGCTTTGGTTAAATTAAAGATCCAGAAAACAAACTCTAAGCTTGCTTTTTGTGACACTGAAGAGTCAAAGAATCCACAGATGCCTAAATGAATTACAGTGCTTGCTAATACAACCTTTAAAAAGCCTGCAGAATATATTAATCCAGTTTTTCATAATGTTCTGATTATCTTCAGACAGAAGGAAAAGAAATTTAAAAAATCCTTGATGCTATTGGCTTTGCTCATATGTGTGCAGCGTTTAATTTTGAAATTAAGAAGTTCAGAACTTCTGAAATGGAACAGAGACACAACTGTCCTTTCCAAATTGTATTTTCCAAAATGCAAATAATAAAAGAACACTAGATATAGTTTTACGATGTTAATGCACTTAGTCTTATGATGGATACAGATCCATTTAGTGTTTTTGTTCATTAATCAGAGATACATACTTTTCTCAGCATACTTTTCTGGTCATCACATAATTTTGTGCTTATGTACATAATATCTGTCTGTATTAGAAAACTGTTATTTCCATTGTCCTGATGGGAAATTGAGGCACAGAGACTAAGGGACTTTTTCTAGATCACAGAGGACATGAGTCAGAGTGGGCTAAATAATCTTGCGTTTGGGGTTATCTATCTTCTACATTACTATATGCCTTTCCTTAGGGCAAGTCAGTGCATGCAATGAATTAAAGTGCTAAAGGGTTGTTTGGAAACCAAACCCCACCATTATTTATTTAATTTGGTGAGTAAAAATACCCAACAACCCATAATATTTCTACAGTTGGCCTTATTTTGTTGTGTATTTGGGGGAAGGGAAGAGCAACATTGTTGGTTTTTTCCCATCAGAAATATCTATGTAGTTTGCCAATATCTGCCTTGGCAACACTTTACTAGTAATGTATATATTTTGCCTGATTTCCCAAGGCTAAGAAAAACTGTGAGCAAAATTATGTGGCAGGAAACATTTAAACAAGAAAATATGAAATATAATTCAGATTTGATAAATTCCGTGTCAAAGACACGCTACTTCGCAATACTTAAAAGACGTGTTCAGCCTAAAAATGTACTCTTGATTGAGAACAAAATGAAGGCAGAAATAAAAATTCACAAAACTGAAAACAAGAGTAATAACAGTGAGTTTAAAACTGACTCTAGGGAAATATGGACAATTGACACAGGAAGCTGAAAGTATCTTTGAAAAACTCTGTGGAGGATGGAGGAAAATAAGAAACAATACTTTCAGCATATAAAGAAAAAGTGAGATCTTAGTAATGGTTTAAATCCAGTACTCAGCAAGAACAGTAAAAACGTGGATTGTGATATACAAAAGGCAGATGTGCTCATACACATCTGTTTTTCTAGAAAAAGACAGGAAGATCTATTTCTACCTTGAAGCTAGTGAAAAGTATTTTCTAGCTAGCTAGAAACAATGCTGAACAAATATTATTTCTTTTTTTTTTTTTTTTTTAATTGGCAGGATCAGATAATAGCTTTGATGCAAGCTAATGTTGTTAATTTCAGTGTACTAATAAATACTTACAAAACGCTTGGGAAATTGCAGATTTAATTAATTCAATTAAAAATCTGTTAAAAATCATACAAAATACTGACTAAAATTGAATTAATAAAGAAATCTACATGTAGAATAGTCATGCAGGGAAAAATACTTCTAGTGCAGTCCTGTAAGGATCTGTTCTTTCTCCAATGCCATTCAATATCTTTAGAAAAGTCTGGAAAATGTGAGATTATCAATAGCAAAACTTACAGATGACAAAATCATTTGACGCACAATTAACAATGATGAAAGGGGAATGAGCTAATGTGGAGGGCTCATTACAGTAGATTCATTAAAACAACATATTCTTCCGTAGACAAACTTGAGGCCAAACACAAAGAATTTACATAACACTTGTTACTGGGGAGCTGAGTCCTCTAGACCATGTACTCTAGAAAAGACTTAAATAATAATTTGAAAGTAAGGTACCAGAATGATGCTATGATTAAAATGTCAGATGCAATCCTTCCATGTCTAAGCAAGAGTATACGGGTGGAGAGGGTGATACTCCCCCTGTGTATGTCATTAGTCAGAGCATTCCTGGAATACTCTGTCCGGTTCTAGCAATTACACTTTGAGAAGGACACTGACAAACTGAAATGGACTCAGAAGAAAACTGCAAGAAAGGTATGAGGTCTGGGAAATGTGCCTTATACTTAGGCATTGAAGAAGCTCGATTTACTGAAGGTCAGAAGGAGACTTTATCACAGTCCGTAAGACCTTTCATGATAAAAAATGTTGTTCTTGACCAGTTCTGTTTAGTTAACAAAAAAAAGTATTTAAAATTAATTGTTAATTTTTAATTATTGTTGTTACTTGATCATTACCCAATTAATAATAAAGACGGAACTACTGGAAATTTAATTTTGACAATCCTGAGCCGGAAACAGAGCATAAATATCAAGTGATAGTAATTAATGTTTGGAACAAATTCCGACATAGCAATGTGCTGGATTTTCCATCTGTTGCAGTTCTTAAATTGAGCTGTAACATACCTTTCAGAAAGACACCCAGTATAGAACAGATATTATAGCTGATGCAGAAATTGCTGGGTCCTATTCTCTAATTTATATAGCAGGTCAATTCAGAAGACCAAAGGTATCTCCTGGCTATATATTCAGTCAGAAAAAAAAGTAACTAAGGTAGCCTATGGTAAAAAAGACAGCACATATGTACTCCAAATACCATTATCACAATAAAAAATTACAGTGGAAAGGGAAAATTATGTTAAAAGACAGAAGAAAGGATGACTGGTTTTAAGGCACAACTGATGATTAAAAGACTGTATTTATGATACTGAGCCTGCCTCTAACTTCCTTACTTTGTTCAACTCAAGTAATTTTTGCTAGGGACAGTTTTGTCTAATTTGCTTTCTAATTTCTACTGATGAGTCTGAATTAAATTTAAAGCATGCAAATCAAACACAGTGACCACTGCAAAAAATGCTGGATTTGATATACAATTGTTGTATGCACCAAGGAGGCACAGAGAGGTTTTTTTTAGCTGTTCTAAAAAGAGCTGGAGTGCAGATGGGTCTGACTGAAAAAAGTACACAAATATATCACATGTGTGTTTATGGTCTTCTGTCCTTCTTAAATCAGGTTCTCCACTGGCACTTCATTCTACTCCATTGTTAAATGGGTGCATTAATGGTTACAATATTTTGCAAGGAAGGATAAAGGCATTAAGACTTTGGGGTTCTTTTGTTTGGTGTTTTTTCCCCCTAAGAGGAAGAGTTAAGGTCTATGATGAGAAAGTGCTTTGTAGCGGCAATGGCACATGTCTTCATTTAAGAAACATAAGGCCTCTAGTGTCATCTAGGGATCTTTGGGAAGATCCATAGATTCAAATGTGCTGTGTATTTTGTATTCTGTACACATGGGCCGAAATGCAACTCTGTTGGCTCAAGCCCATATATCATGTTATTTAATGCACTGTCTTAATTTCTACTGTAATAGGCAGACTTCTTTTTAGTGACCAAAACCATATATGTTTCTATGCTCTGCCTCATTTTGAGAATATGTCCCTGTTTATATTTCAAACCCTCTTATTAAAGCACATATTTCCTTCTCGGGCTGGTTACCAAAATGACTACTTGAGAGTCTTAGTTACAGCTGCTTTATGACTTCAACAAAAAGACAGTGATAAAATTGAAAGCTTCTTCAGATAGGCAGCCACTTCACAATTCTTTGCCTGAAAGTTTTTATCATTTACGTCACTTGGTCTTTCTCTGCTTCCTCTTCTGCTTCTTCTGCTGGTGTTTGGTATTTGTTAAACTTTCTCCTCTATTTAGAATATTTCTTGAGCTTGGAAACTTTCCAGGGAAAAATGGCTTTCTGTGGACTTTGATAAATTATTTTATTAACAGTGAAAATTTAGTAATTTCAGTTCTAAGTACAGGGACTATGTGATTTTGTTTGTTTGCTTGGTTTTATATCCCAGTAAATTATTCTGCACAGGATTTGCTCATTTCTGAACAGAGCTGGCCTCATGGAGAAAGTCTTTACAGATTTCATCTATATCATTAGAAAATGCTCTGAGGGTGGGAATATCTGGAAATAAACTGTATGACCCACTTTAGCATACTTTGCACTGTGAAAGCTTGTATATTATTTCAGCAGCCCCTGGAGCTGCTGTTCTGGAGAGTTTTGTTCAGCCTGGACCTCAGAACGACTCAACTCTTCTATCCCTTGCTCCCCAATAATAAATTCATAACATGCAAGATGTGAGGGGGGATCGTGAGCATGTTAATGTATAGACCTCTTTTGGTTAAGGAATACTTTGCCCAATATAGCCTATATTCTTCCATTTCAAGGCTTTTGCCTCCCAGCACAGCCATGAAGAAATTGCTTCCTTGTCTCACCAGGAGAGTCATGATGGCAAGTACCTTGCTCATTACTGCTATATGGTGTATTAAAGGCATCTGTATTGAATCATTCATTTGTGCAGCAGTTCGTGCACAGCTTAGTGAATGAAGCAGTGAGCTAATGAATGAACATTCCTACTTAAAACAGACATATATATCTTTCAAGTTGTATTCCTTCATCTCGATGGCATACCTCAGCCCATTGGCTCAGTCCAAAGTAAATCCATAACATGTCATAGCTGGACAGACCTCTGATGAGATTCTTTTCAACAAGTTAGCATACTGTTAAGTCATTATTTTCAAGGTCTCTAACACAGAAGTCCCTTGTTGAACAACTTTGCTTTATTTGGCCCACTGTGTGAAGGCACGTTTGAGTGAGATTTTTAATTCCCAATTCATGAATATTATTCCAACAAAATGTAAATCTTTGTAAGCATTGGACTACTACTGTGCATTCTAACAGCATATGGAAGATAATACTGTGCCCATTCTTAATCACTTAATTAAAATAATTGCTGGAACAACTTTATATAGTAATATATAGGTCTTTTTTTCTGATAAATTTGTGTGGTTAGAATAAGTCATGGGGAGGGATTTTTACTGACTTGTCAATGGTGGTGAGTCTTAAAGCAATAACTTTAGTAACAAGACACTATATTCATTCCCAGTTGGACAGTCTTGAAGAGGACAGAGTGGAGCAGTGGTGCAAGCTGCTGGCGGGGCTTGTCTGGGGATCTTCTGGCTCCACGCTGGAGAGGAAACCAAGGAGAGAGTGTTGGTTGGCTCCCTGAGCCTCCTGGCTGGATCTAACCTGTGATATTTTTAAAACACCCAAGCAACTGCGGGTGTCTTTTGGAGGAAGTAATTGCTTTTAGCATTCTTTTGCTATTGCTTTCTGACCATCTCTGTACTTTCTTAAGGTGTTGCCCTTTGTAACAGGAATGTGAACTGTACAAGGGCCTAAAGAAAATTAAGAGTGACTCAGAAAATGAAAATTAGCTGAAAAAAACACATTCCTCAGGAATAGTGTATCATGCAGACTTGATTATTTCTTGTTGTGGAAGGGGCCAAGGTGTTTTATGATACCATACAGTTGTAGCTGAGGTTGGCCTGTAGCCCAATCAACTACTCATTCCTTTCTGGTGTATTTCTGTATTGGACTTATGCTGAAATGCCCACAAGAGATTTGGGTAACTCTCTACAAATGCTTTTGCAGGTAGTGAGTGTTAATATAATTTAAAAAATCTGTTGTTTTCCCACCCCTCTCCTACTCTTCACCTCTCTTTGTGAAAAAGGTAAATCATTCAGAGGTTGCTTTCAGCAAATACCAGTTTGTTGAATTTACAGGAAGGGCTGCAGTTCCTCTATGCACATGATGCTTTCTAACACATCACAGGCATCTTAAATAAAAACCATAAAAAACACACATGAAAACAAACAAATTCCTTTCCTCCCAAAATATCCACACAGGAAAATGCTATGTAGCTAATTATGCTAAATACAACTCTACCAGTAGTTTGTGTACGAAATTATGCTCACTGGATTTTGAATATATCCTTTTTGAAAATGAAGGCATAAGACTCCTTCTTTCTTCTCCCAGTACAAGCTGAAAAAAACAGACATATTTAGCCCTCAGCTGCCTAAGGAAATGTCACTTACTGATGCTTAGGATGATAGATTGCGTCCTTTAGATGTACCATTCTCTCTCCTTCCTCTCCAAGGAGATCCATTCTCAATTTTTTACCCTTAAAACCTAAAAGAATCATAACAAAAGCTTCTCACTTAATTCATCACTTCCACTTCCTCCATTTACATAGCATAAAATGTGGTGCTTGTGGCACTCTGCTCTTTGCCCACAATGTGAGCTTCAGAGCAGGGATGCTGGTCAAACAAATGGAACTGGTTTTTAAAAAAAAATTAAAAAGTAAAATCCTGTCTCGACTGCTCTTAGAAATACCTATATGAAAAGGAGTTTGTCCTTTATGTGTTCCACCTCTAAAATTACTTCTGAAGTGCTGTAACAAGTTTTGGGTTATCAGCATTCAAAGATAAATGAGACCAGGAAAAATGAGAAGTCTAAACCAACAGCTTCTGATAATCTGTGATTAAAACGGGTGGAATATTCAAAATTATTCACAAACCTACATAAGTGGGCATTGGGAATCATGTTACGGCCAAGATCAAGCGGACAACTGTGAAGACAGCCCAAGCCCAGCTTGACCAGCTCCGAGCCACGGTAACAAAGCCTGTGACTGAGGTTACTCCCGCGGAGCTGGTGCTCTCCACTGGGCTGCACCGCCGTGGGGTTTGTTACACTGGGGTGCTGCACCAGCCCTGAAATAGTATTCGCTGTATGCAGTGTCAGGGTGTTTGGAAGGTGAGCCTTTCAGGGCCTTCAGTCTTACAGCACTGTTATCTCCACTTCAGTGTCAGCTAGACTCAGTGCGGACTAGACTCGGTACATATACACTTTTTTGCTATAGCTTATGAGTACTCTCCATAACATAAATATGTCTCTGAGACGTCTGAGTGGGTCTGAGTAGCCCTGGGGGTGCAGCATTGTGGAAGTGAGCTAACACTGCTTCTGGATTTGAAGTGGCCATACAAGTAATATATCAGTGCTCGCCTGCAATATGCCTGAGCTAATTACTCTTCTGGATCCAAACATGCCATCCCTGGTCTGTCTGTGTCTATACAGACAATAATAGCCTGCAGATAGTGGTGTACTGTTATGGACACTTTGGACATATATAAAGAGTCAGTCAGGAACCTTCCATTCATCATCTTGCCCAGAGAAGAGGAAACCAAACCCACCTTAACTCTTTATTACTCCATTTTCTTTTTTAACCTTGGTGTTACATCTTTAGTCAAGTTTCCTGCAGAGTCTGTGCTCTGTACCAAGCTCAGCAGTGTCAGTCAGAGAGAGCAGGAAAATTCCTGAGATTAGGTACTGCCCTGGGAGAAACGGTACTGGATCCTACCAGAGATTCTGCAGGTCGGGGACACAGGACTGAAAATGGACAGCAACAGGTAGACATTAAAGGCACGGGGAATGAAAAAAACAACAAGCAAATATTTGATATTTCTGCAAACTACTCCATCTCCAACTGTTTGTGGCACAGGAACTTTTTCACCCAAAGTGTTGTCTCATGCTTAATAGTCACTGGTTATTACCGTGAGTTTAGCTGGTGACCTTGGCAAACTTATAGCACCCACGACTTCTGTTGTTCCATTTGTATGAAGAACTACCTTTCTCTGATCATTTTGGAGCTGGCACCTTCTACCTTCATTTAAGTCCCACTACTTCCTAAACTAGAAGAGAAAAACTCATTCCTTATTTACCCTTTTCACACCACTCATGATTCCATAGACGTCTATCCTACTGCTGCTTTTTTCTAGGACCTCCTTCTAATTTGAAAACTAGACATTTAATTCTGTCTTGTCCCTTTAATGAATTAAGATATGAAGACCTTCTATTTTATTGTAAGGCTGTTTAGTTTTTTTAAGAGGTTTTAGTGAAAGACCTCGTCAAAAAACAAGTAAGTTTTATCTTTTTCTTTATATTTATTTAAGGAATTCCCTATGTCATTTAAGTTTATATATCCACCAGTTTTGCTGTTTATTATAGGTTTAACTCATTTTCCTGCTACAGAATCAGTTATTGACCTGCACTTTCACAGATCTGTTATTTCTATGTATTTGGTATCACATTAGCTGCCTCTTGTCCGTCAGTACAAAGGCATTTTTAAGAAGAGACATTGAAGAGGGCTAATACAGGTTTATATCCTGTTAACGTGATGAAAATGGAATCAAACACACTTCTCACCTGGAATAAATGGCAGCCCTGATTCTGTGTAAAAGTAAGAGTGTGGATTCTCCTTCTATTTTGTGAATCGTACTCCTGTTTCTTCAGCTTTTTTTTTGCATATCCGTGAAAATAAATTATTTTGCATCAATGGAATGCTGTGTACATTGCATCACACTGGGCAAGAGAAAACAAAAAAAATGCATTTTGATTTGACTAGAATAAATTGTGTTTTTCAGGGGTTTTTTTTTCTGGTTTGTCTTGAAAAAAGTAAAACCGCTATTTGCACAGTGTGTAACTACTTTCCAGAAAGCAGATTATAACATTTGATTCTGCTCTGAATATGTACTAAATGTTGGCTTTTTTTTTCTTCTTTAAATTCAATATGATGTCTCAGTTCATACATCTGAGAGATCAAAAATGCGTAGTTCCAAAGCACTGGGTAGGAAACCTATCGAAAAAGCCCAGGTGTCTGAGGAACAGTTTGACAAGTGGAGAGACAAAAGGAACACACGGAAAGGAAGAATGTCAGAGAAGTGTGAAGACAAAGGGTCTGGAGGCAAGGTTCGTGCTCAGTGTCATAGGGGGAATAGAAACTCCACCGGTGTCAGCTTTCTCTCTGTAATGCATCTCTGTCTCGATTCATGCTAAATAGATTGGCATGTGCTGCTGACAGCCCATTATTTTACAACCCGTGTGCTTTTCTATATATTTAGATAACAGTACAGTTCAACCCCTTAGCTAGATTATCGATAGGATGTAATGACAATCCACATATTTATAGATTTGTTTTATGGTAGTGTAACAGTGAGAGAAGGGTTGTCTTTTCTGGTGGCAGCAGTATTCCTCAAAAGGAGTGGAGAGAACCGGCCTCCTAATAGACCTCTCCTTCTGCTACCAAGAGCTGTCTGGAGATTGAGTCAGCGGAGCCTGGAGAGTGGCTCAATCTTATATAAAGTAGGTATCTGCAGGGAGTCAGATGATTTGTGCTTGAAAGTACCTGCTCTTCCAACTTTAAGTTTGCATATTGTCATTTAGGCTACACGTGGCTTAAGTTACATGAGGTGAATCTCAGTTCAGGATGCCTAATCTTTTCACCACTAATGCTTACTGTACTATTTAGCCAGCCAAACAATATCTAGTTCTATTTCTGAGAACAGAACCATTTCAGGAAAAAATCTAATAAATTCCCAAACAAGCTTTATTTACAGTTTGTCAAAATACGTAACATTGCTTTCACTAGATTTAAGACAGAGGAAGCTGGCAAGCTTTGTATCTGTTCCCCATAACAGGAGTTATCATGAAGAGTACGACAGCAAAATATGGTCCATCCAAGTTGTCATTTGCAATGTCTCACATCACACCCCCACCATATGAAGAGCAGCACATCAGGAATGCCCGTGTATGAGGGCATATGTAGATGACAGGTACCACCCAAGGCTTGTTTGAGCTGGGGGTCGTGTGTTTTGTGGTATGAAGGAGAGAGTACTAATAGCTTGTGCACGTGTAAATTTTCCACCAGAAAGGGCGTTTTGCCAATCTCTAGGCCTTGCTTAATACATTAGCTTTCTGTCCTACGCCGCTTTTTCTGCGGTGTAAATTCCTTGTACTTCTCCAGAACGATCTCCCTGTCTACAGGCGGTCGCGTGGGCAGGGACGCAGGTGGCAGCTGCCCGTTGAGACTTTGCCTGTTGAACTCAAAGGTCTCCACGCTTTCCACGGAGCCCTGCAAAAGCAGAGCTCCCGCAGGGCTGAGAACTGGGCTAACTGGGGTGATAGGACCTAGCCATATCAGCATAAATGTCCTTGTTTTTTCAATAGATTTCTTTCAAACAAATATAGATCCTGGTATACAAAGCCTGGCTACAGTTTCAGTGGCTTGTTTTGCTTTAACTAATCAATGGGGGCTGTGATAAAATGAATTTGGTTTTAGCCAGACTCAGTCTATCCAAGAAACTGTTTTCTCTTTGTTTGTTTTTAGATAAGCTTAATTAAATAAATTGGCATTTACACTTGGTACAGACAAACTATAGCTTCTATCTTTTAAGAAAAGATAGGTCTTAAGGTTATGACAATAATATTAAAAATATGATTTATGATCAAAGTTTTATGAATGTGTCTATATCCAGCTGTTGAAAAATGCTGAAAACTTTTCCAGCCAAGGTCTTATGGATACCTTCATTCCATGGCTGCTTTTTTTGTCCATACATTTTTCCAAGATGCAGTATAATTCCACATTTTAGCCAAAGACTCCAGTCTCATGCTATATAGACTGTCAGTTGATTCTTTGTCTTCCTACTTTTCTGCAGCATGCCAACACTACTTCGTGCTCTCCAGCTTTCTTTTGGAGAGCAATTTAATTGTATTTGAATGCCTGGTCCCTGGACTGTTCTGTGGAGCCAGGTAGCTGATGATCAGGAAGCCAGTCTGTGGAGTCCAAGATTGCATCTGGAAGCTGCTGGAACAGACTAACCAAATAGGAGCTGTTGAAAAATAGAGCAGCAGCAGCAGAGGCTGATAAAGATGAGCTGTAAAAGACTGTCTTCAAATTCTCCCTCCTGTGGAGGGCACTCCTGTAAGCGCCAACCCTGGCTATCTGGAAAATCTCATGAGACCCCAGATCTACAGGGATTATTATGGGGGTTTTTTATTAAAAATAAAATATAGTGGCTTGTGGGGTCTGAGTGCTCCCCCATACGTGGAGTCTTTGAAGTTTCCCTTCTGCTCCCACTGAAATCAGCTGAAAATCACAGTTGATCTGGATGGAAACAGAGCCTACACAAAGTTCAACTGGTGTTTCAGCTGAAAGCTCACAAGGATTTTATCACTGGTCAAAGATTCCTTCCTGTCTTATGCAGAACTTTCTATTAACCGTATAAGCTATATTTTTCCTCACTAGCATAGGTTCAAGGAAATATTAGACCTGCCATACCTAATCAGACCAGCGGTCCATCTAGGCTAGTATCCTTGGCTCCAGATGCCTCAGAGGAAGGTGTAAGAAAATTCATAATACCATATCCCAGGAAAGTATCTTCCTAATCTTTGGCAGTTTTTGGCCAGCTATTGCCCTGATCATGAGTGTTTATATTCCTTACACACTTTTATCCTATCTTAGTGTCATCTATCATGTATATTCTATTGTTTGAACTATTCTCTACAGGTTTCGGCATAAAGGTCACAATAGTACAGAGGTCATAAGTCACAGTAGATCAAAAGCCATAGCGTGTCAAATGTTGTAATATAATTCATGCTCATGTATACAGCACATATATAAAGTGATAGCTCATGCTAAGGCATTGCCTCACATTGCTCTTACAGCTACAGCTCCCCTAAGAGCGTTATAATATGCTATTGACTTTCTTGTGGATTCATCGTGCTGTGAATTATTTCTGGCCAGTGGAATGCATGGAGTTACCTTTTGGGTATTACTTAAGCAGGCGTCTTGTGATTTTGCCAGAGATCTTTTTTGCAGGAGTCAAGGTGTGTATTGTTTCCCTAGATTATTTAAAAAAAAAAAAAGAGAAAGAAAAAAAAAAAAAAGAAAGGGAAAGAACCTGAAGATTTACACTTTGGCTTAAAGATATATTGGGTATATGAAAACAGCTCTTTTTTTTTTCTCTCCCATAAAAGAACTGATCCCGTGGTCTCAGCAGGGATATGTACGTGAAGCCATATTCAATAAACCTTAGGTGCCACAATTTTTCTCTATTTCCTCTTAAACCGAAGAATAGACAACTGACACATATCCTTTTGTCCCTGGTATTCAGTCTTTTTAATTTCCTACATGCAGTTACTCACTTTTTTTCCCCCCCTCGCTCTTTGTTCTGTTCCTCTTGGAACAAAAAAGAGATAAGGAATAAAACAAAAAGCACTGTAAATGATCCTCTTCCTAAGGACGCTTTGCTCCTCCTAACGGTTTGACTTTTCACCCCTTGGGTGCTTAGTGGAAAAGCCATTACTTGCTTGCCGAGGAAAAAGCATTTAATGAATCACAAAATCATTCACTTATTCTTAAAAACACTTCACATCACACATCTTTTTCCAAGTAAAGTGTGCATTTTTCACATTTAAATGGTGCATAACTGCCTCATACAATGTGTCCCTAGAGCTAGAGACATTTTAACAGAAGGGTTCCAGGAGCAGACAGAGCATTTTGATATATATTAGCATTAAAGATCTTGCATTAAAGATGCAGAATTTCCTCTTCTCTCTTCACTGTCTTTCAACAATATTTATGCAAGGTTGCTTTTCTGCTGTTGTGAAACGTCTAGCTTTGTCCTGAGCTGAGATCTGCATGCTTTGCTCACTTCAGCGTGCTGTAGTACCACAAGATAAAAGCGAAGTATATAGTAAAGCTATTAGCTAATACGAGGCAGCAAAGGGTTTTGAACATTTTTGAAATAAAATGAAAATTTGTTTAGAGAGGGGAGTAAGAGACTTCCTCAGAAAAATACATTATTTTCAATCGTTATTGAGCCTGATGCTGATCTCTTACCACTTTTTCTCTGCTTTTATAAGAGAAGTGCTTTCTGCAGGCTGCAGTAGCTGCCATTTCCTACACAACTTCTTTTTTTTATTTTTTTTTTCTCTCTGAATTTTTTTTTTCCTTACTGGACTTACGCTGTAAAATGTTATTTTCTGTATTTTATGAAAACCTATGTGCTTTACCCAGCAGAATCAGGTGGCCGACTTGGTTTGTAAAACCAACTTGAAGGCTGCACTTTTGCCAGGGCAAATGGGAATTGGTCTGTTTATTTGAATGCCAGTATATGACCTGTATCAGCTAAGGAGCTGGCCTTGAATTTGTAAACTTTCCTGCACTTTTATATCCCTGTAATTGCAGCAACTAATTTTTTCCATGGCAATGATTTAAAAAAAAAAAAAAAAGTAAATTAATAGGAAAGAGAGGTATTTATACAACAGCTTTAGGCTAACTTAGATATCTAACTTAGGCACAGTTTTAAGAACTAAACCTAGGTGTTTGTAGTTCCCTGCGTAGCTGGCAGAGAGACAGAGGTGCCGGGGGGCTGGGGAGGAGGGGGCAGCTGCAATTCAAAGCACCTAAATCAGATGCCTGAAGTAGACACTGTGAATAACCCTCTAGATGACTGGAATTATTGGACCACATTAGAGAGAGAGGAAAAAAGTGAGGCTGGCATATGGTGAGTGTCCTACATATGGTATGTTGTTTATATGTGTTTTTTCCGTTAGCATTTCTCTTTCCTTTGTTGCTCCACCTCCTCCTACAGCCTCTGGTAATGAGAATGTTAATTCAGAAACTTCTGCGGTTGAAGGAAGGTTTTTGGACCTACGCTATTCTCAAGAGCACAAAAATCAGGCGAAATGGGTTTGCTTGCTCTCCTGTACTCGTCTCACTTACACAGTGCTCTGTGTGTTTGTCCATAATTTTCTATTTCCTTTTATTTCTCTGGAGCCGATAAGGTGCGTGTGTGTGTGTGGGGGTGTTGAAATCTCTTTGCCGTAAAATATTTCACCCCTCCAGACGGTGCTTTCTATTCACTCAAATATCAATATATTTCGCAATAATTAGAAATGATAGGCATCAATATGATAGACACACGCTCTTCGTACTGTATTAATTCCTTCGGTCCAGTCATATCCTGGTCTTATCCAATGTAGCTTCAGGGGGAAGCTTCCTTGTGCTGCAAAAAACAGGCTCCACCTGGTTCCGATTAACTTTCCACTGGTTGGATCTGCCCAGTGATGGCGTAAGAAAATACGGAGCAGAGAAGCCTGCAATTGAAGTCGTAGATTCATGGCCTATAAAACTAAAAGGCTATTATGGTCATCTATTCAGTCTACCCCTCTGTGTAAGGGGCACCAGAACTTTTCTGAATTACTGCTTTTGTGTGTGTGTGTGTGTGATTTTAATGGAGAAAAGCATTCGATCTTGATTTAAACCTTCCAGTCTGTTTCTCCAACTACATCTTCTTACCACTGGCTTCTGTTATACCTTTGTCACCGGACTGGAAACTCTAGTGTTATCAAATTTCTGTTTCTCACATAGTTATTTATAAGCTGTGATCAAGTAGCCGTTTAAACGTCTCTCTGATAACCTAAATAGATTGAGCTCCTTGAGTCTTTCATTACAAGGAATGTTTTCCAATCCTTTCATCATTCTCGTTGCTTTCCTCTGAACCTTTTCCAATTTTTCAACAATCTCTCTTGAATTGTGGACACTATTTCCAGACCTGGTTGCATCTGTGCCAAGGACAGAGGTAACACGACCATATTGTATATTTCTCTGGTGATGTGCCCATGAGTTGTATCAGATTTGTGTCTACCCTCTTGTACTCACAGCTCTTCCCAGCTGATTTATCTGCTCTACAGGCTTTTTCAGACTGAATTCAGTCTGTGGGCAGGGTCTCTACCTTGTAGGAATGACATCCAGTCTTTGTTATTAGAGCAATGTCTTATGTTTGTCCGGACTGAAATTTGCAGTTTGTTTAACTGTGGCCAGTTTCCTGACCAATCTGGGTTCCACAGTGACTTGGCTGGCCCTTTATTTACTAATCTTCCAATCGTTTCAAATGCAAACTTTCTAAATATGTTTTCTTATCACTGATAAAAGAGATACAGATAGAAAAAAAAATAGCACAGGGCCATGCGTTTGTGGGTCACTGTTAAAATAAACACCACTGATGATTTTTCCCCATTTACTACATACTTGTGACTGAGATTTGACTCTATTTAATAGGTACAATATTGATTTTAATACATTTTTTCTTCATCAAAATATTATGATTAACAACTAAAAGACTTTCTAATATTCCTCTGCATATTTAATACTACTAAAATTACCTTTATCCTACCAAATAAATACTCTTATTAAACGATATCTAGTTAGCTTTGGCAAGATAACTTTCCATAAACTTCCGTTCTCACTGCTTTGATTAGAATGAACTAATATTCCTAGAAGCCGTTCCTAATTTTGCTTGAGATCAATGTGAGGTTGAAATGCCTATAGACATTTAGGTCATCACATTTATTCTTTTCAACTATTCACAAAAATTTTTGCATAGTTCTCTTGAACGTCCCTAGTTCTCCAAGACGTACTAAAAATCCTCGTGCAGTCTGCACTAACCGTGCAGACAGCTTCTCTGCCAAATGTATTAAAATACCTTCATGCAAATTATTCAGGTCTACTGATTTTAAAAATGTCTAGTTTTATTAGCTGCTATTTAACGTTCTCCTGCGCTCCTACTGAAATAGAGCTTCATCGTAATCATCTGATAGGAATACATCATTTGACTTTTTCCCAAAATGCAGAATAAAAGTATCTGAGAATGCCTTTTTTTAAAAAATGTTATTACAAAAAAATCCTAGTAATTTCCGTCTAGTAATGGAGCAAGGCAATTGTCAGGATTTTTTGTTCACAATATAATTTCAAAATGTCTTCATATTGTCCTTATGTCTGTTTTCTCCTTGTGACCTTTGCCTTTCTTTATCAATGCCCTATAATTCCCAGCTTTTAATTTACATTATTTGCTACATTTTACCCTGATCCTCCCTTTTGTTTTGGTTTTTTAGTAGCTGCCTTCACATATGAAGTCATTTTATTATTTTCAACAAATGTGTAGGAGATTTTTTCTTGATTGAGACTTTTTTGAGATGTCCTTTACAGTGCTCTTTAGCAGATTGAAGTTGTCAGTCAATTTTTTCCTTTAATTCTTTCTCCAAATAACTGATTCACACTCACTACCAACTTTATAAAAGCTGGCTGGCTTATATCACCAAATATAAATATTGAATTTTAATTAATTTGCTTGTAACAAATATAAACAAGTTGTAGCTATGTGCACATAAGCAATTCATTTTTAATTCTCCGATTCCTCTGTCACACTGAAGTCTAGTAGAGAATTTCTCTGTTGGATGCAGTTAGGGAAATTGTCATTTTTGATTTGTTTAGTGTAGCTGACAGTTTATTACGGACACTCAAAGGTTTCCAGCTCCTGTTAATATTATTCCATACCCTGCAAGCATTTTTTCCATGTTAAGATCTTTCATGACCTGTATGGAAGAAATATAGACTTTTAAAATTACTATTTAAGTGTGACAGCAATGAGAATCTTGCAAACAAGGCATAAAAAGTGAGATATAAAATGTCAGTCTGATATAACTACAATTTGAATTATTGCTTCATAATACAGTATGGTTTTAAAAATATTGACACAGTTACTGAGAGGTGTGAAAGATTTAAAGTACAGAAGCTGTTTGGGTTTTTTTGGTAGGCGTAAAGTGTGAACCTGGATTCACACTGTTCTTTCGTAGCCTCTGTTTATTTACGGTATCCTATGCAGATTGCTCACTTCAATGCTTTATGCAGAAATACAGAACAGACTGAAAATGCAGCTACGATTAAAAAAAATATAAAATTCTGGAAATTGTCTGAAATTCCAGACTCTTTGAAGTCAGTAGCACTCAAACTCTTTGACTTCCAGCAGTTTTCTTTGCAAAACCCTGCTCCATATTATAATGATTTAACTTGCCACTAGCTTCATGGTAAAGTTCACTAACTGGACCATAACTCCCAATTACCTCACCCTGATTTAATCCCATTCTTTAAGAGGGTAAAACCTTTTAAGAAATGGTATTAAATAAGAATGCTTTCAGGGAATGCATCTCCTAATTCTTACTACATGATTCCCTAGAAACATTTTTAAAGAGGAATACTGCATTTCTATTTGTGTTGCGAGCAAACTATTCTTAACGACAGACCTGAACTGGGTATCTGTGGTATACATTTCTCATTTTAGGTATAGTTGCTTTATAGTGATCTGGTTTCATTTCTTTTGTGCTTTATCTTTCCTATTTAGATGAAAAGCTCTCCCATTCAGTCTACAGCACCTGATGCAAAAGGGCAAGAATCTCCACAGAGATCCTATTAAAATATTACTGATCATTCAACCAGTCACCATCTGAAATTAAGTAGTGAGGTTCTAAGTGTTTTATCAGCAAGAACACAACGTATCACCTGTTTTAACAATTTTATGCCCGTACCTTATGAATGTATAATCCTGCCTTACGTATATGACAGTTCGGAAAGGAAACACCAAACATATTTGGAGAATACAATCAGTATTAAATGGATTAACAATAGATTTGGCTTCAATACAATAAATCCAGAGAGACTCTGCAAGCACAGGAACTAGCTACATTTTCTACACAGATGTATTTCCTACTATTTAATGTACATAAAACACATGAATTTGTTATTGGTATTCTGTACCACGAGGAGAGTCAGGAAAAAAAAAATCCATATAACCATGCAGGAGCACAATGATAAATACGAGAAAATAGTGCATTGTGCCAATCAGACAAGTATTTCACAGCAAAATGGTTATTAGGGGATGTTCATACGAGCAGGAACACTTCTTTGACTTGTGAGAGGCCAAGGCTGACCGGGCTCAGTGACTAATACACCCTATCACCAGTACAAAATAGTCCTTGAGGCTCCGTATCTGGGAAACTGGCCTTTCTCTGCTCATGCTCTTTCTGATCAGACTTGTCTTTTTCTGGCAGCTTTTGCCAGCAATCAGATTCGCTGGAAACATAAAAGAGAAAATGATTGCTGGAGTTGTGCTGAACAAGCGGTGCGTTATCTTTCTTCTTGCTCTGTTTGCCCATGTGCACAATGAAAGGAAGCTGGCGGAGGTCCTGGTCCAGGAAAGGAATTAGAGGCTTTATCATCAGACAATAAGTTGAGCAAATTGCAGACCACAAACTACTTCTCTCCAGAGCACCGCTGAAGGACTCGTGGCTGAACTCGGTGCCTTAGAGGTACTGGGAGGAAGTACAGGGAGGTTGTAAAGATGAGCAGCCAGAAAAGAAGGGATGCTGGTGCAAGGTCTGCTGTTGAGCAGCGGGCAAAGAACACCAGAAAAAGATTTAAAACTCTAGAGCCCTGAAGTCTTGGTCATTTAAATTAGTTTCAAAAGGTGCAATAATCCATCATACTTTTTACTCCAAAGCCTTTGGTTTTTCACATAAGTGTTTTCCAAAGGAGACCATATTTGATGAGAAATTGTGATGATATACATAGATTACCAAATACATATAATGCAGCTGGTAACTAAGAAGAGGACTATTTTTTTAATAATGGTTCCATTCAATCTAAATAAATGAAAAAGGATTTTAAAAGCAAGGAGTTAAAAAACAAAAAGACTTCCACAACCAGTGAAATAAAATCTTTCTGCCCTTAGTTGTCTTTGTTATCACAGAACCCTTCCTCAGATTCCGATTCAAGGGGTACCGGAGAGAGGTTTTGATATTATATCCTGTAAAATTAAAGATCGTAAAGCAGAACATTGACATGGTGACTGAACCCCTTTGAGCTTTTGAGCTGGTCTTTGGAAACTTGGAAGGAGTCCAGATTTTTGCTAACTCTTTGTTTTCAATCCAAAATAATCTGGAAATAATACCTGTAACAGGAATGATATTAATGTATACCTGTAATAAGGACAAAAACTGGTGGAAATATGTCAGCGTAGTCTCTTCTACTAGTGATACGAACTTTACCTTACACATCTCACACAAATTCTTTCAAATGCCACATTGTTTGAGTGTCAATTAAAGGATTTATTTCTTTTTCCATTATAAATTGACGGAGAAAGAGAACTGAAAAAGATTGAGCAAAAATCTAATCCACCCAAAATCTTTATGGGTAAACTGCCCCCCTAATAGTCCCTCAATCTATAAACTCCTCAGTAAGATACTCAGAGAAAATTGTTTGAAATTCTTATAGACTCTGTGTCTCTGAAGATGCTGCAGAGCTGGACTACTAACACTGGTTAACTGGCTACATAAGGAACCGGGAAATCATGAGCACTGCTCAATTTTCTGGAGCAAGAGGCTTTCTTCTTTTCCCTACCCTTAGCTTGAGGATCAAATTTTCCATACAAATTGGCATGGTGTGGTAGATTTTCCCTCTGCTATTCCATATCCCTGATACTCTCTGCGTGGGGAACTGCCACTAACGCCAGAGGGATGCTTGGCTCGCTGTGCTCTCCTGATAACTACTTCAGAAATGCTGTTAGATTAAATAGCGAGGGACAGCAGGGTTTAAGTCGTGATCCATCAGGCGGATCTGAGAGGAGCCGTTTGCCCTGAGAGAGGATAGACTTTCGAGACATATGGTGCTATAATGGGGGGGTGGGGATTTTTCAATTCCAATCCACCCATTCCGGATGAGAGAGACTGAGCTAATACCCTCGTGTATGGTGCATTGCATCGAGCTACGGAAGTAGCGTTAGGATGGAATTTATGGACTCTCTAAATTGTTTGCCAGGAAATGTTTACTAGCTATGCACAATAAACGACTGTGAAAGCATATTCCTGTGTTTAATACGATATGGTTATTTCCTTATATTTGGGTCATACTATTATGATACCAATAAAGGAAACTTAAAAAAAAAAAAAGAAAAAGAAGAAAACAAACAAGCAATGTATGTTCATATTTATGGGAGTTCATTTGGGAAAGTCTGATTGACTACAAATTGTACAGGGTAAACTTACTGCGCGCACCCCTGGATCCACGCCGTGCCTGCCATATTAGAAATTAAGTATATGACTTCTTTTTAGAGCAAAATATTCTCATCATCAAGTCAAGGTATATTTTAAAAAACGCCTTGTTACCACAGCTGTAGGGGGTCATTCATAATGAAATTACTATCCATGTACAAGGGAAGACTACCTGCCTGCCTTCCAAAATGGGTACACAGCTTCACGATTTAGAAATTAAACAGGCAGTTTTGGATCGCAGGCTGAAATCTTGGAATTTCGCTCTGGGATGTGACCTTTTCTTCCATACAGCTCGCTATTGTACCAGGGACTACTGTACAGTTTTATAGGGTGTGTTAGATTAGATACATTCGCAAACATTTTACCCTGCTAGGAAGCGAAGTCAGAACTTTGTCTGGTAATCTGTGCAAAGAGCTTTTTCTGCTCCTTCATTTGCTGTAACGCGAGGCTTTCTATTTTTGTATAATGCAGCTAAAAGTTCGCCCTATTATTAAAAGAAAGCAGGCACTAACCTAATTTGTTTTAATCGTACATTAAGGGCTTGAGCCTGGAGGTACGCTCGTATTTTTGCGTGGTTGAACACCCTCTTTTAGTGTATGCATATGTGTATTTATACATCCAGTATGCTGTTCACGATAGGATTTTCGAAGTTTAGTAAACAAATCTTTGTGGCAATGCAGTTTCTCAGTTTCTACTTGTATTTTTTGTAAATAAGAATAACTCCAATAGACAGGCATACTTTCTCCCTTGCTTACTGTGAATGTAACAGAGGAGAATAACTGATAAAAATGAATAAAAGAAAATTTAAAATTAGATGTCTCAACTTCTACAGCAGATCATTTAATGATTTTAGCACAATAAAAATTTGAAATGCATTAGTAAAATATTTTATCCACCAGGTTTCTTTCATACATCTTTGTTCCAAAATGCAATTTTCAGTGTTTTGGTTATTGTTTTTTGGGGGGAACCATATGTAACAGTATTTATGTTTAGCCGCACTTTTAAAAATTGCTACTAAAGTCTAACAATTAAGTTGATCCTGCGAGGTCAACGGGGAAAAGACTCAGCACTTCTCAAGGTCAAGGCTGAAGACAGTTCATGTTGTAAAACATTTAAAGGATGAATTGTTTCTCTGAAACGTTTTCAGAATCTCTACCAAGCTGACCACAGTAGTAAAAGTGTATGAAGGATACAGTATTTGTAATACTACTAGAGGTAAAAAGCAGTAATGAGAAAGAGGCACTACAAGTATCTTGGTGACAGCAAAACTTGTTTCTACAAATGGGAATTTGTATGTTTGGATGCACTACGAACACATGATTCATACCAGGGGATATTAGTTTTTATTCTAACGTGATTGTTTCAAATGAAAGAGCTTTAGGTAAGATTTTTTTATATATTGTAAATATCTATCTCAGATTAATCCCACTGCCTACAACTAATGAGATGAAAAATCCAAAATGCTTCCAAGGCAGTTTACCTGGACAGTGTCTGGTTTATTAGTTTTAATCAGAGTTGTATTGGGTATCACGAAGGAAAAGGCACGGCTTTCAGCGTAACATAGCCAAGAAGCTGACATGTCTCGTGCCTTTCTCTTCCAGTAGAGACATGCTATGCCTCCAGATGCTGCAGTCTGGATTTAGGGGCATATACTGTTCTTGCACAAATAAGAGTTGCATATGTTACGAGTTAATTCCATTTTGTTGTGTTCTCTTGCACATGGCATTTTGAAACAGTTAGATGGAAAATATTTTTAGTTTACCATCTTGTATTGAAATATACTTAGATTATTAAATAAAATCTAAATCCCTAAGTGATACGTTCTACAGTTCGCATGCACAAATGTGTAAAGTTCATGGACAAAATGCCTATGAGGGAATTGCACAAATCCAGACAGTGTCCCCATGTGCTGTAGTTTGCATTTGTGCCTCAGTCAGCTGGAAAGAATGCCAAATAATATACCTCTTCTTTGCGGTACAGCTGAGCTTCACTGACCCCACGGTGCTAGGCGCTTTCCCTTTGGAAAAGAGGGGTTAGGAATAAATGGGTTTCACACTTTTATTGTGGGCGTGTAATTCAGATGAAATGTCTCAGATAGGCATCAATGAAGAGACGAAGGTGGCTCCTGAGAGTGATTCAGCGCACCAAAGTCTGATATTTATATTTAGATGGTGTGAAAGCATCTCAAAGACAGTCTCTAACTGGAATAGTTTATTGAACCCACCCTGGGACCTATCTGCATTACATGAAAGGACATGCAAGCGTGATGCCTAATAAAGCATAAAAAATAGAAATATCTTGGAAAGGTCAATTTCAAGAAGTAGTATAATATATTCACAGCTCATCGATAAAGCTACATTCTGGTTTTGGGAAATGAAACAAAAAAGAAAGAGTTTATGCAAATAAATGGAATTTTGGAAGGTGTCAGTCTCCTTAACCTATGCCACTTGGACTTTTCTTCAGGATGATAGTTAAGAACTTGACTATTTTTTTTTAATGTCAGTATTGTTATTGACACCAGCAAACTTAAAATAGTTTCCTGAATCAGAATCTTTAAGACAGATACAATTGTGTCTTTTGGTGATGTCTCTCTAAATTAAGCTCTACTGGGCATGTATTTTTTAGGGAATTCTAGCTTTCATTCTTATATTTTTTCTCTTCCCATTCTTTCACAAGACATATTTCCACCTAAAAAACCCCAGTTTAATCTAAAATGATTATTTCAAACAATTGTTACTTCGTATTTAATTTATTCTGTCCGGTATCTGTTGTTAGCATTAGCCGACATTAGGCTTTGAGGAGCGTGATGCAGCTATACATAAAAAAAGTACTTGCGATTTTTAGCTCTTTGTTTCCTACAGCTATTATTAATTAAGGTTCCAATCCTGCAAATGCTTTTAGTCAAGCAAATTGCCATGAACACAAACAGGACTCTGTAAAAACACAGGAGTACTCCCACGTGAAAGTGGTGAAATGAATAGAGTCTGAGCTCTTCAGGGCAGTGAATCTCTTTCTGTTCCGAATACTCGCTCGTTAGGGGTTTCTGCTCCAAGTCTAGAGCTCATCACGCTATAAATCATAAGCAAACACACCTGCAAAGTAAGTGACATAATCCCAGCAGCTATTAAAACCTAGATATTTTGCAATTATTTATTCTTGATGTATGCGTATGTGTCTTTTTCTCACTCCAGAGCAGAGAAAATTAGAAATGACTAGGAATACACACTGTGAGAAACATTTTACTCATTAATGTGTAAAAGAGGTGATGAAGATTAGTGACTTATCACTCTCCTAACGTCCCCTGATGGAGGCAGAATTATGAAATATGCCCCCTGCTGCTGGTCCTGCAAGGGCCTGGTAATATCGGCCAGGGGACAATAAATATTTCAGGTAACGGTAGGTTTTTTTCCTCTAATTCGGTGTTTGCAATGTAAGCACACTGCGTATTTACCCAGTAAACGGGTGTAAGTCACAGCGTAAAGCATTTGATGCACAAAGATTTGAATCATCTGTATTTTTTATTCTGTATTTTTAAATCATCTGTATTTTTTATACTTGATGCACAATCAGCAAAGTATTAACTGGGCAGCACAGTAAGAAGTAAGCGGTGTTAACAATACAGAGTGCTGAAAATACACTTCGCTTTTCTTCCGTGTACAACCATGTCTGTATTTTTGATGGGGGTTCTGGTAAAATGTCTTTTGAATGCACTTCGAATACCCAAATCCACAATGCAAATTGTATCAAATAATAAAATGAATAATATGTAATAATACAAGCTTTTTTTTTTTCTCTGTGATTAGTAATTTAAATAGGAGAATGGACTGAGTGTAGTGTCTAACTGTCAAGATCTGGAGAAAACAAAATGGAAAACATATTTTCAGGCATCAGTGACTTGCCTGCACATGCACTTTGAATACATTTCTAAACACAAATTAAAGATACATGTTATTAAAGTATCCTACAAGGATTGTGATAACTTTTTTAGGTCAGCATTCTTAAGTGGAGATAATACTAGAAAGAATGAAACAATTGTTAAATTGCAATATAACATGCAGACTGGGAAACAAATACTATTGTGCAAGACAGTTCAGTTTGCAAATAAATGATGTATTTAAAGCAAACACCCACCAAAGTTTTGAAGAGGACTTGTTCTGGGGCTTTAGGGTATCTAATGCGGAATGCAAGTTTCCCATAGCTTAAACTCTAAAAGCATTCCTGAAACATCATAGCTCAGGTGTGAAGCCTCAAGTACATTAACCATTTCAATATTTCATCGGTTCATTTAAATTAAATAGGAAGCATAAGATATTTTACTGGTAAGAGCGGGCTGGCAATTGAAATAACTTCTAATGATGTAATGCAAACTTGTAAATCATTTTCAGTGAGGGCCTCATAGTTCAGCATAACTTTTATGTAATATACTAAATTGCTGGCATAGCTTTAAAATTTGTAATACTTGGAGATCATGAAAATTAGAACGGAATCCATATGTATATGGGAGAAGTAGTTGAAAATATGGATTCAGGCTTAAAGTTTTTATAGATAACGTTGTAGTCTTTAAAGGAAAAATTGTGTCTGATAAGTGTTAAACCGTGGCACATGTGAACGTTAAAAAGAGTGAAATGGAAGTACACCACAGAAATGTAATGTTAAAGTTATGTGGTATGCGTTGCAGTGGTGTAATTTCTCACAAAAAAAAATGTTTTTATAACAAAATATAGTGAAGATACTGGTATACTGTAACTTTATGAATGGTAAATGTGATTATCGTCATTCTTAACTAGTCAAGGATTCAGTATTTTGACAAGTCAGTCAACAAATCATTCATTTTCTGTGCAAGGATTTTCAGTTAAGGCATTCAAGCATCCCTGAAACGATGCATAATCCCCAGGCTTTAATATTGCTTATATCTGTAGATTTCCATTGCAGCACAGGTATCAAGAGAAACGAATTATATTGCTTCTATGGGAGTTAAACAGGCAAAATTTAGGGAAAAAAGAAAATACTGAAAATAAACATACATCTGTTGTGAATCTGGATTGACTCTAAGGTTAAATAATGATGCCTGCCTTCACCAAATTGCCATGGAAAAATACGAACTGATCATAATTACAGTACAATAAAACCTCGTCCTCTTGCTTTGGTAGGCTCTTGAGTACAATAAAATCTTTGGCTAAAATAAACTAAATTCATATTTGTAAGCTTTCTCTTTGACAGTCAGGAGAAAATTCTTAAATGGCATAAATGGTCATCTTTTCATCTTTTTGCTGACTTCAACAAAGTTATAACCATTTATACCACTGAAACAGTGGTCCCCAAGTATGACTGTCTAATTTTACTGTAATATTGCAAATATGCGAACTGCACACTAGAAAGAACTGTTCAAGAATCCTACTTACATTCTGATAAATATTCAGGGAGATGGTGCTTTCAGCCTCCAACTTACAAAACTGAGCAGACTACAAAAGTCCTGAAGAGGAGGAATTGTACACTGGTTCATTCAGGTTAATTTTATATGATCTCTTTCCCCATAAATCGTAAGTTGGGGAAAAAAAAAACAAAAAAACAAACAAAAAACACCACCAAACCTGAAAAACACAAAGCGAATGTAAATATTAGCCCATACATGAAAATATAAATGATGTTCCAAATTGTGTTGGCTCCAGATGTTTTTATGAGTTAAACGGTTTACTGTTTTCATATATTTAAAACATGCTATTTTTTCACTTGATGTTATAAGCTTTGGGCAAAGTTGCTGGCATTGATTTAAGTTATGCTTTTGTACCACATGTAGGTCAAACGCACGTTCTGAAAAGATAGCATACGA
Organism: Rhinoptilus africanus; assembly: GCA_013400135.1. Taxonomy (NCBI): domain Eukaryota; kingdom Metazoa; phylum Chordata; class Aves; order Charadriiformes; family Glareolidae; genus Rhinoptilus; species Rhinoptilus africanus. The sequence goes on from VXBO01012390.1 coordinate 188,150, forward strand.
ACGAGAATTCAATCATTAATATCGAGAGGTAACAACTGCTTACACTTTCTTCAGCAATTATTTCACTGAGAAGCTTTGCACTGAAGCTTTCTTTGACTGAACAGTCATAAATTTTTACAAAGGATGGTATCGCATAGCCGTAGTTATTTGATAACTCTGCACAGAAAGTTTTTGAATCGTTTCAGTAAGCGTTTGAAGTTATTTGCCTCCACATTAGTTGCCTGTATTTGCATTCACCTTATATTGTTTAAAATGAGAGCAAAAAGCTCTATAGAGATTTCTTTTCAGTTCTGGTGGGCTTAAAATCTCATATTAAAGAGTAATAAGAACATTTGATCTAGGGCTTGTGTACATATTGGGGGACTCAGGAACCCAAGGAAGCACGCTCCCGAATATTTAGAATTGGTTATGAAGCTAATGGCAAACACTTGGCTGTGCCATTCTGACTTTGCTATTGCGTTCCTCCTTTTTTTCTTCTTCTTCACCTTTTGGAGCCTCTCCTACCTCTCCCTAAAAAAAAAAGTGCTATTTGGCTCCGTCTCTTATTTCTCTTGGAAACCTAATCTTTCTCCCCNCGGGGTGCGTGCGGGAGCCGCGCATCCCGGCAGCGGTGACTCTCCGGCGTGGTGGCACCGCCTGCTTTCTGAGGGACACCGCCACCCCTGCGCTCGCAGCCCGGCAAACCCAAGAGGGGTTCAGCCACTGCGTTTTCCTTTGTACTCCTCTCTTTTAATATTAGAGCACATATTGAAACGATAAACACAATGAAAAGCACAAAATATTTCATCAGTGTTGTAACTGTATATTTCCTTTATTCTGAAGAAATATCAAGTTTTGAACTGTGCACAGAGGCAGCAACTTCTGCTTTGGACGCCACTCTCTTTTTAAAGACCGCATTGTTACACTTAAATCTAAAGACAATTTTTTTTTTTAAAAAAAGGCATTAGATGTCAGAAAAGGGGGGAAAATCTTACCGTCGAAAGACTGCTGCAGGTTCCAGCTCAGTCTGAAACTGCAGCGAAAAGTGGAGCAGCTGCTGAACAAAAGTTTTAGATTTTTTTTTTTCAGAAAGTCTGCAAAACTAATTTCCCACAAAATAGGACTCAATTTCCGTTTAAGAAACTAGCTCTAGCAAATCTCATACAATTCCCGATTTTTTCCAATAGCAGTTGAAATTCATTTTATCTTTCGCACATGGACCCAAGAATTTAGACTTAAATTGTAGGAGCGCAATGGTTTTCCTTTTTTTTTTTTTT
>VXBO01012390.1:192076-241556 GCA_013400135.1 Rhinoptilus africanus
TAGCGCGCTCCTTCCCCTCCGCCCCTTCGCCGCGGAGCCCACTGCGGCCCCCAGGCGATTGCACAACGCCTGGAAACGCGGCCTTGGAAGCGGGGATTCGGGAGGGGAGCTGGTGCCTTGCTGCCTTGGAGGATCTGGGTGCGCACGCATCACATCCTCGTCGTGAATGGGGCAAAATTCGGAGTCTGTGGAGCAAACGGGTGAAGAGGAGTATTTAGAGAGCTGCTTCCCTTCAGTTTGCTGGTGGCGGGGGCAGAGGGAAGGAAGGAGCTGTCTGACTTTTAAAATTACTGCAATTCTTACTTAAAGACGAGCGTAAAACCATGTAGACCCACAGTCGTTCCAGGGCGACTATTTGGCATCGCTGAGCCTGCGAAAAAACCTTGACAGAATCTTTTGCTTTTTAAAAAGGCGAAGCCTGTCAAAGTCCCACTCTGACAAAAGCCACTCGGCGAAGGCAATGCCACTGATGGCACTTCCGTTAGAGCGCACACAAACCGGGGGGGTCATCAAAAATATACTGAGACAGGCAGGAGGCACTTGAAAAAGAGAGGGCTCAACAGTTTGGAAACGCAAGAGCAGGCTTAGCAAACTGTTTGTTATTGAGGAAGAGAAAGTGAAAGGCTTTTCCAGATATTTATGAACTTCACAACTGAAACCATGACCTGTTTCACCCGAAATGTTGTGAGCTTGCTAAAGTGGTAAGCGACAGAAATGATATTAAAAAGTAGCCCGCAAGGATACCGTCATTTTCTTCGTTGTCCGTTACATTAAGAAACGTTTAGAGTCATTCAGGATGGGCTTAACTGAATTTCGTTTTACGTAGCTGGTGTACGGGCTAAAAACTCTTCCAAGATTAAAAGCCGTATTTAGTTAAAACACTGGTGGCGAAATCTCTTGTTGCGTCTTCATTGCATCTTATGAAATAAAAGGAACTCTCTGATTCCGTGAGGTGTGTGAGCAATACTAAAATTTGGGTTCCCATTGCCACTAGGAAAATAAGTGCATGCCTGTTGGTGTAAGGATTTGCTGTATTTGTCAGTCTATTTAAAGCTGAAGGGAAAAAAGGAAATCGGTCCCTTTCGCTGTCAGGGAAGTATCTGTATCGCTTTCTGTTTATTTCATTTTGCGATGCAAACAAAAAGAAAAAGCCAGTGGCGAATGTCACAAAGCTTACCCTCCAGTGACCGGAGCCTTCCACTGGATTTAGTGGACAAGGGTTGGAGCCTTTCGCCCTGGTTACGCTTATCCCGCGCTGCACTCTGAACCTCACTTTCTGAGACATTCTGAAGATCAAGGCAGGTAACTATTTCCTTCTCCCTTCCCCCAAGAAAAAAAATATTATGTCCGTTCACACAATCGTGAATCTCTCAAACTGAAAATAGGCATCTTTTGACAACGGCTGGCTAGCTGCTCTGTCTTTGGTTTTTCTTCAGGAAAAGCCCGAGTTTTGGACTGAACATTTAACCCCACCCCTTTATTAATCCTGAACTCTGGTGCTAGATATTTAATGCCCTTCGGATGTATGGCAGCAAGAACTTTTTTTAAGTCGCTGCCTTTCTATATTTGTCATCCATAATTGCCCCTCTTTTGATTAAAAATCATCCCCTTTATTTCTCATGAATTTGTTTTTTTTTTTTTTAAAAATTACCATACTTGAAAGAATTTCATCCATGCCTTCCCCACTTTTGGAGACATACTCATTGCACTTGGAACTACTTCAATAGGCATTTGTATAAAATCCTAATAGTAAATACCTAAGAAGTGAAGAGAGACTGTTGAAGTTTCAGTGCCAGCATTCTGAGACAATTATTAACGCTCTTGCTTATTTACAGATACATTTCCTCTCCTTGAGCATATCACTTAAAGCCACAGAACGTTCAGTGTTTTCTTGAGCACTGAATCTGTTCCGCATTTCAGAGCTGAATTAACCTTAGCCTACCCCTTTCTTGCGCTCCTTCGCTTTCATTCCTGGATGTTTGAGATCAGGAACGTTGATTCATAAAGCTGCATTCATAGATAGTTTAAAGAAAGTAAAACGTGAACATTCCTTGTATCATTTATCTCCCAAACTAGTAACTGTTGCTCATCCATATTGATACTCTGAAGATTTACCAGCAGAAATACCCTGTTTTCCTTATTTGTTATGATGGCGGGAGTGCAATTTTTAAAATTATAAACAAAAATCGAGAAGATGAGCAAAACTTTGGACGGTGGACTGTATGTTTGTCCCTGTGCTTGCTCTTTTTCCCCAGGAATTCACATATTTCAGGGGAATGGGGGGATAGAAATATTTTGCACTGTGCTCTGTTATACTTTTGTTTGGGATTGAGAAAGCGAGGTGAAACGTGCTTTCGTGGTTAGTTTTATAAACTGCCTGACTTACAGTTTTTTCTTGCCCTAACCCAGGTTTTAAGCAGTTTGGGAAGTTCCCTTTGAAGATATTGAATAGGCTGCTACAGAACAGGCTGAAATTGTCAACTGTTCTTGTTGTAAAGGACTGGGAAATACTGCTTACTTAGTCATCGCCTCCCGCATGCTACAGCTGTCAGTGTCTCCAGGTTTTGGAGTCACTCTGTCATTATCTGCAGAACATTCCTTTCAACCTGCGTAGGCCCAGAAGTGGGTCAGTAAACTTGCAGGGGGGGGCTGAGGAGCGATGCACACAAATCTTTAGACGTTAACACTTTTTTGCAGTGAATAATGGCATCTGCATCCTCGCCTTTGTAACTCAGCTCTGCATATGTCAAGGATGTAGGAGTAAAAAGACGATAGTAAGTTTGAGGATGGGTTGCAAATAAATGCACGTATTTTAAAGCACACTAATGGTCAGAATTATCTGTGTGCTAATGAGGTGCGGATGAAAACCATGCTGAGTGGATAAAAAACATATTCTTGGAGCGCTTTGTTGCTTTGTGGTACGAGTTGTTCTGTATGGAATATTTTGCATTTTTCTGATGCCTCCCCTTCTCATTACTTGCCTGTGACTTTTGAGGCCATTTTATTTCTGGTTTTTATAGAGTAGGTTTTGATTCCTAGACCACGCACAACGCATCACATGCAAAATTACCACTGCGATTGTCTAGGTTGGCTTACTTAGGTCCAGGTTTTCTTAAAATTTCAGTCGGGAGAAAAGCACATTAATGCCTATATAGAAAGTGTAATCTGGATTTACTGAGAAATATGAAAAGAAAGTGAATCTGGTAGCCTTAAGGAAGGCTAAAAAAAAAAAAAATATAATCAGGACTATGCTGAAAAGATCAGGGGTAGACTGAGTACTGTTAGAGGAGTACTAAGCATTACAACTATCCAAACATTTAATTGGGATGGATAAATATATGTTACAAGAAAATTTGATTCCAGTTAAAGACTAATGTAATTAAACACATGCCCCCAGGCATAAGAAACCTTTTTATTTTTATTTATTTATTTTTATTTTTTTTTAAAGTTTGACACGGATGAATGTTTTTCTATGGCGCAGATTTCCAAGGAGAGGCTAGCAGGTAATAACAGTTATTCCTATTTTTGAGGGTATTTACAATAGTATCAGATAGAAACACTGCTGTTAAACATACGAAAACATTTCATGAATCCAGTGTTTCAATAGCTGTTCTGCTGGTTTTTGTTCATTGACAAATCACATGAAAAGAAAACAATACTCTTTTTTTTTCCAGTGTTTTAACATCTTTTATAACCTACCTATTCTCAACATGCAAGCAGTAAAGAGTCACATCTCCAGGGAATTTATTTTAAACACATCTAAATATCATAAATCATACGTGCATGTTTGAAATGGTCTCTAAAAAGCAGGTAATTTTGATAAATGATTATAAATACTGGGTTTTGAGGACTTCTGATTGGTTTCTGAAACACATCAGTAAGAAAAATGAGCTGCGCACTTGTAGTCAAAAAGAGCTGTGTAACTGATTCATCAATATGTCTGTGCTTTTCAGCGTGGTTGTAAACGGAAGCAAGAAAAAATACATAATAAAGCATAGTTTTTCTGGAAAGAGTTAATTTGTTTGGTATCCAGTATCAAAGCCCCACTTACCATTAAAAAAACCCCGCCACTACAACAAAAAACACCTCTGTAGGATTCATAAATGAGACAAGTTCAAAATATGATGAATAATAATAATATTTTTAGGAGGAAACTTTTAAGGCTGATTGCTTAGCAAATGTTGGGCTACCTAGTGGGCTACTTGCTGGGTTGTTTAATAGGTGAAAAATTGCAGTACGTTCACATTTCTCTCAGGAAATAATATCCAGGAACTTTTCTAGGACTGTAAAATTTTTAAACAGTATTTTACTCATAAGTTCTCAGAACATGCGTTCTTTGCCCATAGCCAAAGAGTAATTTTGTGTGGACAGAAATAAGTATGACCTCTAATTAAGTATTTCTGCCTGTTTATATATATCATTCGGTAGGATCTACACTTCCCCCTCTCCCCCCACCATTTTAGAAGCATCAGGGTCCCAATCCAGATCTTCACTGGAGCACAAATGTTTTTGTGCGAGGGTCTGTTGACTCTAATGGAACTACTGAAGTGCTCAAGGCTTTTTAAGCCCTTGGAGCTCATTTCTGTTACTCTGTTTTAACTCTTTGGCACAGAGATGTAATTGCACGATATTATTTTATTATTTGGTATAAAGCACTATGAAGGATCCCCGTCTTCAAAGCAAAACCACCAAGGGGTCTGGATGAGTAAGAAGCGTGGTACCAGAACCAAATGCAGAAGGAGATATGGACACATGGAGATGAAAGATCCAAACATTCTGGCCATATCTGGAGAAAATTTCGCTAAAACTTTGGGGAAATAAAAATGCTTTCTAATTATTGTAGATATTAATTGATAAAGTATTAGGATTGCCCGATTGTTTGAGCATTGCCAATTCCGCATTATATATATATATAAATTGAATTTTAATTTCATTGGTTTTAACATCCTAGGATAAAATTTTTCCTAACGTATCTGGCAAAACATCTCTAGTATTTTGCCCAGTAAGTAATCAGATTCCGGATTTTTTTTTGTCAGACTTGTTGCCCTTTTTAGCCATGCTAATTATTTAATAAGTGCTTTTTAATTGAGCCTGTTAATCTACGTACAGTTTGCTGTTCAGAAATATTAATTCTTTAGTGATGTGACGACTCAATATGCTGTATCTTTGAAGTCCTCAAGAGTAGGATTAAGTTCTATGTCTTGAAATTCAAGGGAAGGTGACAACATTATCTTTGCTGCTGTCTGCTAATAATCCGATGTTGCTCACCGGATTACTGCTTTCAGCAAACACGATGTTACACGGCAGCGTGAATGGTTGCTGTAGCACGTTTCTTTCAGTAGCAAAATGTATTCTACCAAGCAGCTTTTTTAGTCTTCGGGAGGGAAGCGAAGTAAGTCTGGTTTCATCTGCTAGGAGGAGGAAAGTTTAAATCCATCAGTAAAACGCAGTTATGGTGGGGTTGGGTTCAATCCTTATTTTTGCTGTGTTATCCCGTTTCCTTGTTCTAATACACTTAAGAATGCAACTTGAAAGGACGCGAAAGCAAAGTCATATTTTTTAAATATAAATACTTGCATATGTCGCTAATAAGGTTTCTAACTAAAATAGTGTGGTGTTAGAGAAGCTTGATAAACAGTGCTTGAGGCTACTTCATTACATCAGTGCACAGCTGGGCACTGAATCCAGCCTTATGATCTGTCTCCAGCCTGTGCCCTATCCTTTTATGTCCGTTTCCCCAACCTATACAATGGCAATACCACTGCTTTCCTTCCATTTGTAAAGTACTGTAAGCTTTTATTTAATGAAAAGCTTTGTGTGCTCGTGTTTGTGTGTGTGTGTGCGCGCGCGCGATTGCGCTTTTTTTAGTAGGCTTTAAAGACTTACAGATCTGCATCACCGTTTCTCAAGTATTACTGGTGGCAGGGTAGGAGCGAGATGGTGCGCAGGCAACCCGCAGGAAAAAGCCTTCCTTCCGCTGCTCGGTAGGGCAATCGCATCACCTTTACCTGCATGAGCTCGTGTGGCCGCATAGGTGCGCCCAGCAAGAAGTCATTTGACTTCTGGGGTGAGTGGCTGGGGTCTTTGATGATCAAATAGCTGCTTTTCTACTGCATTTAGTGGATGTTTGGATTCAAAACATAGCCTGGTACAATTGTGTTGGATGCACACAGTCTAGTCTTCTACTTGTCTGAGGTATTTAGAAACACTAAAAAAAGTTATTAAAATAAATGGCTTATAAACATACATGCTAAGGGAAGTTTCACCCAGAAGATATTGATGACAAAACTCCCACTGATTTTTGTTAGTACCAGATTTTACGTTGTGCATTCCTACTATGAATGAAGCTTAGCTTGGGAGAAGGAGATAGGCCAGTCAGCCGTGCTAGTGCTTGTGCTTATGCTTTTTGTGATACGCTGTCTCGCCTGCTTCTAGTGGCAAACACAGCAAAGAAATGCTTGCTTAAACCACTGCTGCCATCGAGCTTAGTTTTCTAGCATTTGTTGTCCTTGTTATTTATTAATACATATTACAAAATCTGTGCCCTTTGGTAAGTTTCCTTTAACCATATCCATTTAATTTAATACTTCAATAGACAAAAATGTAAATCACTGTGATGTTATTCGATATCTGCTAATTTTACATGTCCATCTGTAATACCAGTAGTGCAGAGTTGTGTCACTGTATCCTAGCACTCACTGAATGATGCAAAGTGAAAAAAAAATCATTATTATAATGGGATACAGCAGTAGACAGTCCATGGTCATACAGGAAAAGTTGCTTCTGAAATCTTCTACTAAACATAAATAGACAGCTTAGGCTATCAAAAATTTACTTGTTAACATCAACGACATTAAAGATGTAAAATTCATTGTGGATTAGGCAGGTTGTCCTTTGTTTTGAGACCTTGGATTAACTCCTAGTGAGAACGTGAGTTTATTTTCAATATGGAATTGTGAATTTTACAAGTAATTTTGGGGGTAGGTTACTTGACTGGAAGTTGTGCATATTACTAAATATGCATGCCATTATTCCTCAAAAGAAAAACCAGAAATCACATTTGGAAATTGGCTACTGAATATTTTGTTGTTTAACGATGAATGTAATCATTCAATACTGTGCAGTCTGAAACCACTGGAGCTTCTTGCTCAATACAAAGGAAAAAAGCGTTCTGAACGTTGTTTTGAAAATTACCTGTGCTGAATAAAGCTGGCATTAGTGGGAAAAGGGGCCATTAAAATATATAAGGAGAAGAAAACATACATGAAAACTTAACGGTCATTTGAAAGAAAAGTTATTTTGTACTTGAACCTGTGTTTCCTTTTATCTTTCTTTTCAACAAATGAGACAAAATAATTGACCGAACAGCAGAAGAAACAAGTCTCAAAGGAATGAGTCAAATCTTTCATTTATGATGGAAGAGCATAGTTTTACTAAACCAATAAAATCCAGTGGATTATGAAACCCTAACTGGAAGCCAAGTAATCTTTTTTCTTTCTTTCTTTCCTTCTTTTTCTTTTTTTTTTATGAAGCTGCTTCTTGGACTAGAGAAAAATTGGTTGATTGAACATTATTTTATAGCAAATAGGATATGAAAAACTAAAACTGAAACAGATTACTGCAGGCTTTTAAAAGTCCTTCCTTCTGCACTCTCTCAGATCTCTAATAGCTATTTTTTATTTTTAGCAAGTGAGCCTGAACAAATGCTGCCTTACATAAACTGCGTTAGATGTACTTCAGTGGCCTCTGCCACCATTGTGAGCTTTAATTCTTAGACTGTGATCCTATGATGATGCCAGTATGCATTTAATTTCGTATGCTGGGAGATGAACGAAATCTTGGGTGTGCTGAAGTCCACACTAACTACTGAGTGGAGCCAGGACTTCACAGCAGAAGAAGTCGTATTACTTTGGTACGAGCACACCCGAAATTAAGTGTATGTTTACACATTTTGGTGAATTGGGGGCATTAGTCACTTAAATTTACCAAGCGGAAGAAACTGTTTCCCACTTTGGTCCTTCTAAAAATAGATACTAAAAAATCTGTTGGACATATGTGGACTGACAATATAGCTCTGAAGAGAGTTGAATGAACCGTGGGGTTTTCTACCTGCCAAGCAAAAAATGGCATAATCTAGAAGTATGAAATATACCCTGTGTGTGCATGGGGGCTTCTTTGGAAGGGGGTGTTTTTACAGGGTGAGTGTGACTCCTCAGGAACATGAGTCTCAGTATCTTTTCAAGTCTTCCTTTTTCTTCCAGCTGATGCAGAATACAAGAACGCCCTATGAGGCCCCATCCTCATAGGGTATGTGAACCGGCAAAACCTACTTGTTAAAATGTACTTATTACTGTAAAAAGAAGGAACAGTGGTAGGAACAGTGACTAGATGTCTCCTAAAATAATGGAAATATCAGTTGGTTTAGTCAAGGAAAAAGAACTGAAGTCAGATGTGTTGATAAACTATACGATGGCATAATTTGTGAGGCTTTGGTACACTGAGCTGGTAAAAATGGTGTGAATGGAAGCCCGGCGGCAACGCCAATGTCGACTGCTCAAAGATGCCTTGCAAAGCTTTCTGCTGGGAATGCCAAACAGTATTTTCTGCCAGAAGAAAACAGCGGTTGAACTGTGGCATGTTCACTCCTTTTGATTTGATATTTTCTAAACTAGGCTTTAAAACCTAGTAAAAGCCCACGAGTCACACTCGCCTTATAGAGGGCTTAGGGAGAATGTTGCAAGTCTTTTGCGCTTTGGAATTACTGGTTTGATTGAAGTGACATGGTAGTATTAAGCTCTTTGTTTTTATTTATATTTTTATTTTTTTTTCTTTCTTTCTATATTCTTGTTTTGGGAGTACCACAGTGACCTCAAGCCACAGCTGTGTGTTAAGCCTTTGCGTTCCTGAGGACATTAGAACAATACACTCTAATGGTCCCGGCTCCCTCTCCTTCTCTCCCTCCCTCTCTTTCTTTTTTTGCACAAGTCCGTTTCTGAAGGAGTGTACGCCTGTATATCCTTTCCATTTCCATTTATCCTTGCAGAATGAGCACTTTCTTTACGGCAAAACAAAAAATACCACCCTTTACCTTAATCAGATTTCCATTAGATGTTAACCTACAATAACTTAAGAACAATAACTTAAGCAGTGATCCACTAAATAGAACAGTACTCTTAGGTCATGTTAGTCTGTTAGGCAATGCAAGATTAAACAGTTATGGATCAGTGGAGCAGAGTCAGATAGAAATAGGAGGCCTTATTAGCAGTTATCCATAGGCATCTTGAATCCGCAGCATTATCTTTTGTATTATTAGCACTTTAATTTACATGATTATCTAATAGATCATATTATTGCACCAATGCAAAGAGTGACTCTTCTGTCTGTATTATTTGTTTTTATGAAATAATATATTATTATTAAAAGTAGTAAATAGAACAACTTAAATTATAAATTTAAAAAAATGATGTGAATATGCACAGGAGAAAAAGCTGGAGACAAGAGTGCAAATGTTTTGGATTGGTTTAGATTATGAAGAAATATGCTGCAAAACTTTCCTGTAGCTTTGGTTTAGCTTTACATTTTAATTTTTTTCTCCACTTATTCTGACTCCTTTGCTTTTTACACTTCCATACATTGCTACAACTTTACGAGGCAGACATCTTTATTGCTTTAATATGAGGGTATGTACAGAAATCTAACTGTATTCGAACCCTATAAAGTTATCTTTATTTCACTGGTTCCAAATTGAAATTTAGACATACATAGAAGGTGCCAATCGGGTTTGCAGTATGCTGGCGTGAGAAATATCAGAGATTTAATGTTTTTATATTTGCAAACATATCACAAGAGCTTTGCCAGACATGACACCCAAAAGAAAACTTCTTTTGGATAGAGATTGTGTGTTTCAAGTGTGGTGGCTAAATGTGTCCAGCCGTTTTGAAGTATGCTTGGTGAAATGTAACTTACAGAATGAACCAATCCTTCATAGCTCTTGGGTAAGCCGTTTCCTTCCCTCCTGCAAAAGTCACTCGGTGCTTTGCCAGGCTGTGTACTGATGCTCTGATTCTGCCGAAGCTTCGGTTACTGTGTATAATTCTCTTGGAATTAACAGTCTAATGTTGAAAAAGTTAATCACAGGCATGTCGGTTGCTACTCTGTCATTGGTTCCTTCAGCTCGATGGTGTGCGGCTAAGAAATGTTTGTAGTTCCACAACATATGGGTAGATACCATAAAAATATTATTTATGGAGGCTCTGGCTTGCTTTGTGTTTTTCAAGCATGTTTCCACAACTAATTGATACTCTTAATTCACACACACACAAACTAAAAGCTGCATCCATGTTAATCTTGAAACATATGGTTGACTTGATTATGTAGATAAGTGGAAAGCGTGATGCTACCCGTATAGTGGAGTCTGGCTACATGTTATTGCTGTCCTATTAATTAAAAGGACCTTGTTAACCTATCAGCAGACTCTTATTACAAAAGGCAGAGGTGAAATCCACACTGAGCTAGAAATGCAAGAAGTACTGCTCTTATCTGAGGTGTCCATATGAACCTAAGTGGAGCCTCACTAGTTGAGAAGTTATTCGGCGGGGGGTACGTGTTCCCTAAATACCTCTGGAAGAGAATTTCTGCAAGTTTGGGAACTGAAGCAAGTCCAGGGAATGTGTGTAGCATCTTGCATAACAAGCAGAAAAAGAAGGTCTCGTTAATCAGCCTTTGCACCTTCCCTAGCATGTAATTTAATGTCTCCTGTATCTCTGCTCTCCATAAAGCCTAAGAGCCAGCTTTATGAAATTATGATCATTTTCTATATAAAAGCAGACAGAATTTCCTTTCCTTCCATGGCGAAAATGCACAGACATAGGAAAAAAATGCTCACAAAAGAGACCTGGGGACAAGCACAAAGCATTTTTTTACAGGGGCAAAACAACTTTGTCCTTGGTTTCCCCAGTACGAGGTCGTGGGCTGCTGCTTGTTCTGAAGAGGGTGAGCACTATGGTTTAGAAAATCTTATTTTGCCATGAGAGTTTTCAAGTTGCTTTTATCAATCTTCTCTCTCTCCAACATGTTTTCAGACCTTTTTGCAAATGGTTTTTATACCACTTAGCAGAAACTGAATCCTGTTTTCCTGCCCTGGCCCTCTCTTGGCTCCTATTTTAACCCTGCCAAAATCAAAGCTGATGAAATGATCCTACCTTTCAGTCATACTCTTTTGAAATTCCCTTACTAGGATCCTTCTTCTAGTTCCAGTTTATCCTCTCAGAGTTAAACTTACTTCCCTGCAAGGCATTGCCGAACTGCTGCTGAGCTGATGTTTCGGATCCTGTTTCTTATCTATCTCAGTGTTTTCTCTGTGCTGTCTTAAGTGTGTTCTTCCTTTTTTCCATTCACTCTTCTCTGTCTTCGGTATGGCTCACGTACATGCCAGAAACATCCAGAAGCAATGTTCTGTTGCTATCCCATCAGCCCCAAACCATCAGTTGTTTCACTGTGAACTTATTTTTGGTAACTGTAGGTCATTCATGGCTCTTCTATGCATTTATGGCATGTAAGAAAAGTAGTCAAGGCCGAGAGTAAACAGGGGACAAAAAAAAGATAGAAAAAAAAAGATGTTTCGTGTGTTCTCTCTTCTTTTCTTGAATTTTAACTTTATAAGGGTGTGCACCACAGAGCAGATTCTGTGAACAGCTAAAGCGTAACTCAAGCATGAACCAGGCATGACAGTGCTGATGGTTGGTATTTAATACCAGTGATATAGCCAGTATTGAGCAGACCTCTTTGTAAAAAAAAAAAAAGTATTTGAAACTAAGCCAAATGGGTGAAAAAAAAAAAAAAAAAATCTAACTTCCTTAAAATGCACTCTTTTAATTCCAAGATTTTAGGTAATAATTACTTGTGCCAGAAGGAATGTGCTTCAAAGAAAGTAAAGTCTCATTTTGAAGGGGCTGGTAAACTCTTTAAATAGCACTGGCAATTTGTCCTTTCACTCTAGCTTTCTGTAAGAAGAATTTTGAAAACACTAAAATATTTTTTTTTGTGATTCTATTTCATTGATTTAATAGACGTGAACATACATTTGTTGTGTGTGTGAGTGTGTGCATGCATATGTGTATCAAATCTAAAGTAACAGCAGATAGGGACCTGGATCGTCGACTTCATTTTACTGGACCAGCACTTGGTTATACTGTGCTATTTTTTTCCTAAATGTGTTTTAAAGCAGTTTGAGGAGGATGAGGGAGCTGCAGGCAGGGAGAGAAAAGAAAAGGAACAGGAGTCTTACTGAGACCTGTTGAATGCTTGGGCTTGGCAGTTTTGCACTTATTTTCAATATCTAGAGTTTTTCAGTGTTATATCAGCAAATGGATTGCATGGTAAAATTACAGAAGATATTAAATCTGAACTCTAGAGACATAAATTCACATGAGGATCAGATCACAAGATTGGCTGCTTTCCGGAGTCTCCAGTGGGCTTTTTTCCATATCACAAAAATCACCATACAGTTTGGCACAACCTTCAGGCTCAGGGAAGAGGGTTCTGTTCCAGGACTGAAATAGCCAACAGCGCTAGATGCCAGAATTGAGGTGCATTTGCAGTGTAGGACGGAGACAGTTTTACAGCTTTTGTCTCAAGTCTTCTTTCCCCTTGCTACGAATAAATCTCTTTGGGGTTTGGTAAGAGTTCTATCAACTTTATAGAGGAAGGAGGGAGAAATGAGATGCTAACCTTAGTATTTGTGCCTTTATAACTAACGAAAACCTAGAAGTGTGTTGTGACAGTAATTCATATTTCTGCAGCACATATTAGAATCTAATAGACAGGATTTGAGAAGATTTTAAAAAATTGGTAAACAGATACTTTTCTGGTCAAAACTGGAAAAAATTTTTTGCAAGAAAGTCGCAGACTTCTGAAAGTGATGGAGTCCTGCTCCCTTCCCACACCTCCCATAAGCAAGCCGATGTTTCCAGCAACTTCAAAAACAGAAGACTTCTCTGTAATCCTAAATGTACATAAGGAATAGATTAAATTCCTGATTTGCGAAAAAATTTGAGCATATGCTTAAGAACCACTGACTTCAATGGGAGTTAAACATGTCCTCACACACGCTTCTTCAACTGGAGACTAATAAGGATTTTAAAAAGGATCAAGAGGCTGTCCCCCTTCAGGAAATGCTGCAAAACTGTCATAGCTGAAAGTTTTTTTGTCATAATCATACTATCATCACTACCCTCCTCACCTTCACAAACAGGAGAAAACAACCCTTCTCCCCTCTCTTCTCCTCTCTTCTCTCTTCTCCATGCTACTTTATGCCAGGTTAAGCTTTCTCTGGCTCCAAAAAGGGGAGGAACTACAGACTCTGAAGTGTCCATTAGGGATGCCATTATTTCCAGTGTAATGAATGTGTGGATAATGGTCAGATGGTACAGTGGATGGTGGTTGAACAACCCCCCTGAGAGAATTAATTACAAGATAATTAATTACAAGATAATTAATTACAAGATAATTAATTACATTGCTGTCTAGCTATGCAGACCTAGGAATGACTGGAAGGACATAAAACACAGTACCAGTTAAAAAAAAAAAAAAAAGAAGGAAAGGAAACCTTGCTATAAAGACACACATAATTTACCTAGAGAAATCCTATTTACAGGGGAAAAGGTACCCCCTGCCAAACAGCAATCCATATTAATATTCTTTTATTAGACGAGTGACAGATGGAGTGAAGTAGTGATGACTAAAAGGCTTGAGTGTGGGTTGATTTCTTTCAATTCAGTATGACAAAACGGGTTATGTATATGGTTTGTGAGTGTGGTACTCATTTATTAAATGCTCATTTGGACTTTAAAAAATAGCTTGCCTTCATTAGCAGTCTCAGGAAACAGACTCCATGGTGTAATAAATCTCACTTGCAGGAATTTTGGTCTGATACTCATCTTAAAATACTCTGAACTTTCTTTTTCTGAACCTTGTCTCATGCTCTACTACAGTCCTAAGTAATTTATCCCTTCTCTTCATCATCCAGCTTTAGAAGGCAATTTGCACACATCCTTATCCACAGGATTAGCTAGTTTGGCGATGAGTCTTTGTTCTTATCTTTAAGTCATTAATTCCAAATTTTTTGTTTTATTTTCTTAATGAAAACTCTTTCTACAACTGAAGGTCAGAGGTAACTTTGGAATAATGGCTGTTTAGCATAGTATCACTTATAGAAAATAATTTAGGTAAGAATCATAAAGCAATAGAAACATTAAACCTGAATATAGTTTGGAAAAGAAAATCTCATGAGAAGAGTGCTCATTAGGTATAGGAAAAGTTGAAATTGGACTGCATGTTTCTTTCCATCTCCCATATTTTATTAAATTAGCTCATGTAAATTAGTAAACGTGTTTCCTGCCAACTCTGTTTACGTGCTTCTTGAAACATCTTTCTTTCATTCAAGTTAGAAAAAAGGACAGATTTCCATTCGTGGTTTTTGTTTTCACCAGTCACTGTTTCCTTTGTGGCTGTGTGTGTTGTAAAACTAGAATGAGATATCCAGTTGTTCTTTACTTTTGTCCAGTAGAGTCTACTTGTTCATGAACCTGCCTGAGTTTTTTCTAGATGTTTCAGTATTCACTGTGATAAGCCTTTCTTAAAATGTTTGAATTCACACATTTCTGCAGAACTGGTTTTCCCATAGCAGGAAGAGGACTGGGAAATGGACCTTAATCTCCCAGGGTTAGTATCGGGTAATGCTGTGCATTTCCTATGTCATCTGTTTTAGTTGCAGAGATGTGGTGCTACCATGTAGTTACATTTCCCTGCTGTCTCAATAGTTCATAGAATCATAGAATGGTTTAGGTTGGAAGGGACATTAAAGGTCATCCAGTTCCAACCTCTCTGACATAGGCAGGGACACCTTTCAATAGATCAGGTTGCTGAAAACCCCAAGCTGCCCTCTAACATTTAAATGCAAAGTCTTATGACTACTTAGTCCAGCTTTCAACCACCTTAGGATGTATCAGGGTCCAGGCACAACGATGGACTCTTGCTGAGCATTACAGCTCCTGTATCAGGCTCTGCATCACTGTAGGATGGACATAACTGTCCTGAGCAGCAGGAATTACGTAGCATTAAAACTTCCCTTTGCATGGTATTTCACAACACATGCCAACGTATGTTCTACTTCCACATCATGATGTGATCTCCTTTTGGTTTTCTTATATAATTTACTTGGTAATTTTCTGACTGTTTCTGCTACTGTGCTTTGTTTTATGCTTATTTTCTCTCTGTTTTGTCTTCAAATCCATGAGTTAATGGTCAAGTAGTTTGATAGCCAAGTAAGATGGATTCATATTTTTTAAATATATTAAACCAAAAAATCTTGTTCTGAAAGATATTGTTGTGAAAGATATATTTTTACAATGACTTTATACAAACTTTATGTCTGCTACTAATAAAAAAGAAGATATTGCAAATAGTCCCTAACTGGGCATTTTGCTAAGTTAGTGTTTTATTCATCTTATTATACTAAGGAATTTAAAAGCTAGAAAAGTTGGCATTAAACTGAAAGGGCAATGGAAAGTTGGTAGCCTAAACATTTGTTTTGATTCATATGGAAGGAAAGAATTTGGACCAGATGCTTGAAAGAGCTCAGAACCCAGCAGCCCCCATTGTTCTTCATTTAGGTGCCTAAATGGTAACAGTCGGGTGTGCAGCTTTCTTGAAAGCTGATCCCTTTGTGTTGAGGCAGCTTTTAGGCTTTAGCCTATCTCTTCCTGGCTGAAGAACTCCAACTGTAAACATTTTATTCCAGAATTGTCCCTCATCTATATCCTTCAAGCATTTGCTTATAGTTAAGAGATCTATTGTTAATATTGCAGGGCTGCAACCCCTTCAGTATGTCCTGAGTTTTAAAAATATGTCCCCCTCACGTTGCTTTCATACTGGGGACCTATTTCTCCGCATCTAATGGTTTGGTAATACATTTTCAAGGAGTTCAACCTGTGTGTAGACTCTTAAACTGCAGTACATTCATATGCTTTTGTTTGTTTTAGGCTGGCAATCCTGTAAAATGTAACATATTTTAAAGAAACCAGGGTTGTGCACTTTATTCTATAAAGTAAGCTCCCAGTCCTAGGAGATTCCTTGAGTGAGGCTAGTGTATAGGATGCTTGCAAATCATTGTGCTTATATTTTAAGGTTGATAATATACAGGTGAACATAATAAAACTAATTGCAGGATTGGGTTAAATCAAGATCAAACATGGCGTGTATCGTGCCTTCTTATGGACAAAAGAAAGGATAGGAAAAATTAGCTCTTGATTTTACATGAGTTCTGTATACAAACACAGTCTCACGCACAAATACACAGTAAAAATACCATTTGAACTTTTATTGTGCTGTAGGCTGTGTAAGATGTTGTATTTGATTCAAAAGTGCCTTTGGACTTCATTCTTTGTTTACACGTTTTTAAAATTTAGATGTAATTACTAAAAGGAGGGGACTATTAGTAGGCTTAAAAGACTAAGACTAAATTTTAATAAATAAGCCACCATGCTACCCTGCACCTCAAAAGTAAAGAAGATGGGTGGCTTTGAAATAAGACACCGGAAAGAAATTGAGGAGAAAAAAGTTGAGTTTCCAACTCTGCTATAGACTTCTGGTATGAATTTGTCTACTAGAACATTGCCCACAAGCACCCAACTGGTCTCCAGGGATGCAAGTTAGCACATGCAGGTCAGCATCATCATTTTGCCAGGCAAACTGTCCCTGGTTAGAAGCAAGTATGTTATTTTGGGCAAATCACCCTGACTGTACTCCCTACAGGAGTCCCTGTGTAGACCCATTAGTTTAATTTCCTTCAGAGTAATTTCAATAATCTTTACAAAGTGCTGTACTTATTCCATACTTCAGATCTTCAGTCTGTAAAATGGGCAAAACTAGCTTACAATTCCTTATGTATAAACAGAGCTAAACCATTCAGGATGTCAAGCTAGACTGGGGAGTAGGAGTCATCAAAATGCAATGATAATTCCAGTTACTAAACACTGGGTGAATTCCCGATCAAGGTGTTTTTGAGAAGGTATGTGGCCCCAAAGAATAAATAACACTTTTTATTTTATCATCTTAAATAGAGGCATTTTTATCATTTTTGATGATTTTTTTGAGCCAATTATTGGCAGATGTGCTTTAGCCAACCAGATGTATAGAGGTGATGTACAGATATATTTCTCTGCCTCAACAAATATTCCAGCTTCTTTCCAAATGGTGTGTTTGTTTGGCTGATGCACGACCTCAGCCAGACATTTTTCTGAAATTGAATCCAGATCAAATGGAATGCCCTGCTGGCTGGCTGGATCTTGGTGCTAGCCTTGATCAGTGTTCCTCACCCTTATAGAAAACGGGCAGTTGTCAGGTTATCTGGGATTTTCAACACGGGTTCCTATATGTTAGCCATAAATCTGTTTTACCTTCTTTGACAGATGCAATTATCACATCCAGTTAGCATTTGAAGACTGTAGCGATAGTCTTTTGGTAGTATCTTGCTTTAGAATGTTTTTATTTGGTTATTTTTCACATCAAGACCATGCAGTTCTCTGAGTAAACCTTCATGTGTTGCAACTGCTGAAAGCCTTTTCCTCTTGTTGGACTGAGTTTGATCAGCCATATTGTACAATATATGTTGTGTCTCACTAAAGTTTCCTATCAGTTTTTATTTTTATTGCTCTCATGTAAAATTCTCCTCCACTAGGAGCTATTGTGAATTGCCATATTGTGAATAGTCTCTCCAGAAATAAGAAATTCTCTTCTGTCCTGAGATTCAATTGGAAGAGATCAGACACACAGTTTTTTCTTGCCTGTCGTTGACTGACTCATTGCCAGGAGATATTCAACAGTCTGGCTCCTTTTGCTGTGTTTTCAAGTCTAAATGTAGGCCATCAATATACCTGGATATTTTTCGGTACAGTGGTTATTACATTTTTGCACAGAGCTCTCGGAAATTGCGTGACGGGCGCTATATAAATGTACAGATTAGAGCAGAGTGGATTAAATAGGACTGAATTTCTGGAATGCACATCACCCCTTGCTATGAGTTCTCAGAGTGTGGTTAGAGCCAGCCTGTACTGCATGAAAATTTTTTTGTGATGTCCATTTAACCAATAAATCTGTCATCACTGACTGGTCTCCATTTCCTCTGAAATAAACAAATCACTATTAGGTTCTTTGAAGCAGCAGACTGCCAGGAAACACAAAAGTCACTTTTGCTTCATCCACGGAGATAAAGTAGTTAGTAAGTGGAAATGAGCTGCAACTGAAGGAGCCTCAGTGTTCTCACACCTGCTAGAAAGTACAGTAGATTTCCACACAGCAGGAATTCAAACAAACCTCAGATCACTGTGTTCAGTGAAAGTGAGCTTGCCTAGCCAAGAAATGAATTGCAGGCCCTTGGAAACTACTTAAAGAAAGCCAGTTTCACAGGGACAGAGGAAATTTGAAAAAGTCCAGGAAGCTCTTCAAGGTCTGTGACGTCCATTGTGTCAGCCGCTGTTTGCCTGGCACCATATTTCTGACCTCCACACTTCTCTGGCTCCCTTTTTGAACAAGATGGTCCTCTGCTTGCTGCACTTGGTGTTTCCTTCCACAGGGTACCTCTCTGTGTCTTGACTGCCTTGAGCACCAAGTGTTTTCACACGTAAGTTTGTATCTGCTTTTTCTTTACTCTTGAGCTGGCTTTTAATCCATTGCAATCTCAATTTCCCAACAGTCAGTGGTTTAAGTCTTATTTTTTATCTCCTTTCAATGTGAATTAGTCTGGAAAAGCTAGTAAAGTCCTCAATTCATTCTGGTTATTCTCAGCTGAACTACTTACACCGATGAAAAAGGTTGCGGAAGTTAAGCGTAAGACAGCGTAGGTGCTGTGAAGGGAAAAAAATCTTGGGGTTTAGGTTTTGTAACTCATTTAACTAGTTAACTAGTATAGTTTACTTCTTCATAAAGCGAAACATTCCTGTTAAAAATTTGCAGTTATTTTCATCAAAGTAGCTTTAAGCTTTCTTCCTAATAAAAACTGACTGTTGACTTGTACAAATGTCTATGAATATGAAAGCTACACGAAACTGCTAATGGAAGCTGAACTCATGGCAGGAACAGTCAATAATAGAAGAAAGATGACTTTTTAAGGAAAATCTAATGAATCTTCATTAGGGGTGGACCCCTGGCCCAGCAAAAGTTAATGATAATTTTTAAATGGGACAGCTTTACAACATAGTTTATAAATAGTGTTGAAAAACCTTTCATATTTCTTTATCCATTTCATTTTTTATGCTTGTTTCTAAATCATTTTATACTTGTTAAGAGTTTTAACATCATTATTTCCAATGATATTTTCTCTTTGTTGGAAAACAGTGTTACTATAGTTTCAGTAAAAGTTCTGTCTTGGATTTGGATGCACAGCCAGTAATTTTTTTTTGCCTTTAGTCCTATAAATAAAACATTTAATTTGTTCTTATCCAAATCCTTTTACGTGGCTTATTTTCAGACTCGTGCTGACATTCCACTCTATTTTTTATTGCTAGCAAATTTCATACTTCACATTTTGAACTGATGATAAGGTAGAAACTTTTCTTGTAATTACTGTGAGCATGAACACAGGCTCCAGTTATATCCTGTCCAAATGCTTATTCTAACCCCTGTATTCAGATTTTCCTCTGATGCTTTGTGTATATACTAAGTTTTATAAGTTAATACGGACTCTTAAAAAAATGTACATGTTTTTACTAGTAGTGACTTAAGAGGACGTTCCTGTATCTGTCCCTTTCTTGCCATGGACTGGATGTTTGCATGCTCCCAGCACAGTGCTGAAGTGTCTCTCTCTTCCTTGTTGGGAAGATACTGCAGGATTGAAGGGAACTGGAGAGGAAGACTGTGCTGTGAGGAGCTAGGGGCATTTGCTTTGCCACACCAGGAGCTTACCTCTGTATTCAGATTGTCTGAACCAGAAGCTTACCCCATCACACAACCTCATGTGAGAGTGGGATGGGGCTGCCCTTCTTCCTTTCTTTCTTACTCTCTGGATTCTGGATTGCACTAGTGATGGGGAGATGTAAAAACAGACCCTTGGTAAAATGGTATAAAACTAAATCAAAAGGTGTATGGCTCTTGCTGTGGTGCTAGATGCCAGATCTAATTTGGAAAACTTCTGGAAATAACTTGGGGCTCCTGTTGACGATATATATTTCCTGGCTCGCGTTTAATCCCATGTAAGTGGTATTTCTGTCAATAACAGAATAAAAGTGAGGAAAAAAAGGGCATGTATCTGTCTGCCATACGTATGACAGCTCAATTCCTACAAAATACACTACTTGTTTATAAAACTGGGATTAGTTTCCAAATTACATTTGCCAAAATATTCTGAAATGAATCCATATACACTCTGAAAAACTGCTTAGAGATGATTTTTCAAATGTGATTTTGGTAGCTTCAAGTCCTGAAAAGGCACATTTGTTGAAACTACACAGCTGTTTAGGTCCTGATGTGTCACAGGCATAATCTGTGGTCATTAGGAATAAATAATGAAATGGTGGGAAGAATTGGAGAGAACAGGAGATATTATAAAAGTTAAATTCCCTGAAAATTGCTATATTCCAAATATAGCTGGTGGGAATGTAGGAAATATGAAGAAGAAGATACAAAGTCTGGTCATGCGTTACATTTTTTTTTCTCCTTCAGTTGTCATCTATTTTTGTTTGTTTGTTTCCCAGAGATTTATGGTCCCTCATTAACAATAATGGCTGATGGCTGTGCACATGAAGAAACATCTGCACACCTGTGTCTTTGTATTGGTTAGGTAGCACGTAGACTTCTGCATAGATGGGAATCCTGGTTTTGCCTCTTTCAAGCTGGTCTATGAAAGAAATAGATGGGAAAACCCCATAAGATGAAATGAGCGCAGGTATACCTTAAAGGATGTGTGAAGAAAAATTGCATAAGGGTTCTTGGATTATGTCCTTAGATGGTTTATGTAACTGCTAAAGCACCTTGTTACTGGAAGAAGGAAAATTTGAGGGCTACTGAACACTTAGCTCTATGTTGCCTGAACTTCAAGGAGTTTTAGTTATGTGACAACTGTAAAGAATGTTTTTACATTTTACTGAGCAAACAAGGGATCACTCCCCCTGCTGATTCATTTAATATCTCTGGAGTGTAAAGAATGTAGTGAAGAAACATATTTTTTTCCAGATCAAAAATAGTAGGATGAGGTAGTGCTAAAATGGGATCTTCAAGCCATTTTAAATAATCTTGGAACTAAAAACTTAGAAACTTCTGTCTTTGGTTTCATAGTTAGTTTTTTTAACAGTTAAATGCTTGGGAGTTTCCTGTTTACTTTGTATTCCAACAAAAAATTGACCAGAAAAAAAGTATCATGCAGACTGTATAAATCCAATCATAAAGATGCTTCTTTTCTAAGAATTAATTGAGTCACATAAACCTCGGTTTGGAATGATTGGGCAAGCTCAAGGTAAGCATCAAATAATTTCAGGCATTCTTCAGAGCAAAAGCTAGAGCCAGTTTTTCAAGGTCGGTTCATTATTTTTATTTATGCTGGTCAAATACTTCTAGTGGATCATGAATTGAAATAACAAACAGTTTTGAAGTTACATTATGAGAACCCAAAGATGTTACGCTCATGAATTCTGCATATTAATATGGCAGAAAAGAATTAACATTTTCCTTTGTGTACTACACAGGTTTTGTTTGTGTTGCATATATGCACGTAATTTATTAAATCAGAATTAAGAGAGCTTTGGATCTGCTCCTGTAAGCCGTGAATTCTGGAGTCACACTTTTCTTACAGGAATGGAGTTTCAGTCTTGGGGGGAAAAAAAGACCTGGCTCCCTATTTGTGAGCCTCTCACACTCCTAAGTTTCATAATTGTTTCAGTGGAACACAGTTGTCTTCGAAAAAAAGCTGCCAGGTTGCTCAAGGTATTTCTGGGGNNTGAACAGCTAGAGAGAGACCTTGAGGTGGACTCTTTACTTCAAGGGGGAGCCAGTACGCAGAGCAGGAAAGTGGTATGTCATGGGAATCTTCACGCTAAGTGTGTTTATGCATCAACTCGAACTTCTTTTCAGGATGCGTGACTTAATACCTGCACATGCATTACATCAGTTAGCAAATTCTGCTCATTGGTGCCTGCTTTGTTTCGGGTAGGACAGGGCATAATCTTCATCATCTGGAGTGAGAGTTAAGCACAGCGAGAATCAATCCAAGCAAATACACAGAGGCTAGGCAGTGACAAGGGCATCTGCCTGCACGTCTTAACATCAGGAGGAAGGGGGGTGAGGCGGAAGGCATTCAGAGAGAAGGAAGCATTTCAGACAAGTACTTTGGTCCTGTCTACAGTCAGCTTTGCTTTGTCCAAGTGATGATTTGTACCGGATATCACGTTGCCATCTCCGACATTTTTCTTAATATTGATTTAGAGTAAATGAGGAGCTGAACATCATTTTTGGCATCTCAACATTATTGCCTTACTGGTTCTTAACTACTTTAGTAGAAATATTGAATGCTTTGAGAAAGGACTGGTATAGATATTCCAGGACATCGTATTCACAGTGATTCACAAGGTTCTGGATCTGAGAGGAAAGTCTGTGTGTAATAACCAGTTAAAAATGGGATAGATAAATTTGATGATCAATAACAGCAGAAGATGACTAATCTGGAACAGCATTGTGGGTCATTGCAGGTGATTTTCCGTAGAAAAAAATGTGTACAAAAGGCAGTTACTTTTCTGAGCACTTTCTGCCGCTTCTTTCTTTTCACACACACATTGCTAAAAGTTGTGAAACAAGTTATTGTTCATATCCTGTATGAGTACTTGGTGGGATTGTGATTTGTAAACAGGTTTCCAGAACTGGATTTGAGATAATGACTTTCATACACTATGCATGTTCTTTTACTAAGTTTTAAAAATGATTTGGTTCCCCTAAACTTCTCCTGTGTGCAAAGGGAGTTTCATAATGGCTGTTTTCTAAATATGCTTAGGAAGATGAAAGTTTAAATACTGATAAGTGATTTTACCCCTGGGCAACTTGACGTATGAGTTGCCTAAAAATAAATGTCTGATTTTCATAGCTCTCTTACTGATAAATGGTTATCTTGCATTTGCAGTGACACTTCTATATTTTCAGAAATTGCTTCCACCCTGAAACCATTTTTGGGTGATTGTGGCTTGTATTCATGCTTCCCAAATATATTCCTGGGCTTTTACGTCAGATTTCTATGTATACGGATCTCTTAATCTGAATTATTCCTTTATGAAAGGAATATATCATACCCACATTGCACATTACTGATTTGCCATGTAGAAGATATGCTGACTTGCACCACAGAGACTGGTGTTTTCAGATGTTAAAGCATCTGAACTACGGCGTCTCTGAGCAGACCTGAGTATCTGTTGATGTCGCTCTCAAAAGGTTTTCTCACCTTCTTACAAAAATCTATAAAGGTTTGCTGAGAACTATATATATATATGTTTTCATGTTGCTTTTGTCCTTTCATTCTTGCTTTAGACCCCAACGTATTTCTTTTCCTTAGGCTTTTGCCTAACACAAGTCTGAGGATGCTGCATATTTTGACCTTTTCGTGTGATTCTTTAATTTCCTGCAACCTTTGAGATAAATTATACTTCTTTTTTTTGTTGTTGTAATCATACTGCAAGGAATTTCAGAATTGCACCACTTAGGAAGACCATTTTGACTCAGAGAAGCAGACTATGTTATCATTGCCCAGTACCTCAGCGAGACGTGACCTGAACATCATCCTATGCCCTGCCTGCACACCTTTGACTAGATCACACACAATCTGACTCCTCCTTGCTTCTTTTCCCCCAAATCTGTTATTTAAAATCTGAAGGTCATGTGATATTATTTATATGCAAAAGAATATGTAATCATCCAAATTTGGCCAGTTACTGACACACTTTACTCGAATAAGGATCAAAGTCTTGCTCAAGACAAGAGCTGTTGTTTTCAGCTAGATGAGTTGGGAGACTGAGTTGAAAGGTGTCACAACTGTCATGTTTTCCCTTGGTCTTTCTTTAAAACCTGCTCTGATTTAATACTGAGGATGACAATAGCTGGGATGCAGCGATCAACGTTTTCACTTGTTCGTTAACACCATGAAGAGGTGAAGTACAGCATATGATAAATGCATTGTCAGCTCTTGGGAGCACGGACCTTCATTTGTTAATATGCAGTGTCTAGTATAATGGGGAGGCCCTTTAGGCAACAAAGATACACTAATACTAAAGAATAATAATAAAGAATAATATCGAAAGTTTCTCTGTCTCATCCTATTTGTGCATAAGTATCTTCATTCAAAGAAAGAGCTTCTGAGTTCTTTCTACAGTTTTTGAACCAAACAAATGTCCTCCTAGCTAGGGAACTAGCCTTCGTAGCAGAGACTGGTTTTCTTCTGTCTTTGATTGAATTGTAGCCTTTTCCAAGTAGTAGCATAAAAATATATTTGTTTATTTATTTTCCTTTAAGGCTTAGTAGGGTCATGCATTAATGTCCTCATAGTGTCCCTTCTCTGACAATTAATGATGAATAATTTTAAGAAGTAGTAAACTGTCTGAAATAGTCTCCTATTATCTCAGTGTACATTAAAGCAAATCAAATAAAAACAAATCAGAATTAGTTCTTAACTCATTAAAAGGCATTTTGGATGTATTAAGATACACAAAGGCAAGTGTGGATCTATTCAGTACGTTTTTGGGACAGGTCCTATTTACGAACAGGGCACCATCCACAAAAATAATCCTGTTTGGTTTACATGTTAATATATGGCTAAATTAGTGTTCATTAATATGTTGAAGGATGGTTAACCTGAACCTCTTATCTAGTCACCATTGATGCAATCCAAGATGGAATGACAGGTGATTTTTTGATGTTCTCAGCCTTGTCTTATCAATGTCTTCTCATTTTGTCCAAAAAATAAAGATTAACTTGCATGGCAGTTACTGCAACACAACTTTTATTATGCCAAGGGCTCGAAGGGCTGACTCCATGAAAGTGAATGAAGAGAGAAAGGGGTTGGTATTGAGATTTTTAACAGGGACTAGATCAGCTTGAAAGAGGTGAAATTTACAGAAGCAGGAATGGAACCCATCATTCAAAAAAGTGGTTGATGTATGCATTTTTATTGATGTAACTTAAAAGTTAAAGGAAGCAAAATTAGAAAAAATTGTTGGAATTGCATGACTGTGAGATTTTTGTCTTCAGCTTTAGGTCTGGATAAGCAGCTGAATGACAGAACACCAAATAAGCAAGCAGCCTAAATTCCAAAATAGAATAAGTAGATGATGTAACCAATGAAGTCTTTTATGATGATGGTACACCAAAGTCTCCCTTCGAAATATGGTGGAAAAAAAAAAACCCAAAGAAAATACAAGCTTTAAAGGAGTCCACAACTCTAGGGACAATGTACTGGGATTCTCTGGTGGGTTGAGTAAAACACATGATAAAAAAATCATTAATTTTTTTTTTTGGTTTACATTTTGAGGCATGAGAAGACACAGATTTCCTGCTTTCAAAAAGAAAGTGAAAATATATGGGAGCAGGAAGGCACCAAATTGTGTTTAGAAAAAGCTTAGTGTTCAGCTAAATGCACAGATGCATAAACTAAACACTTTTTATGCCTAAACCACTGTTTATATAGTAATGATGATTTTCCATCAGTTTCTTCAGTTAAACAGTAGCTGTCTTTTCAATGTTTAATGGAAACAAGGCAGTCTTGCATAAAAACATCAGATATATCAGCACGTTATGCTCTTTTATATGAGTTCAGCATAGTCATAACCCTAACAGACTACGTTTTAACCTCCTTTCCTTTTGAATTTTGTCTCAGATTTTGTGAAATGAACTGGGTCCAATTTTGCTGGAGAAGCAAGCTGGGGTTTTGGATGATAGGGAAAGTCAATATCCAGTTTTTGTTTTTGTTTTGAAAGATGGAGAAAGCTTGTTTATTACTAGGAACATCCGCCAAATGCTGTAACACCAGCATAAATTAACTATTTACTCAAACCCATGTTTACATCTGCAAAAGAAGCTATTGCTCCATGTTTTCAGTGCCCTAGAGGCTTATAAATCCCCTGGAAAACATTGCAACAATGTACAACAGCCCAGCGCAGTTATTCCACAAGTACCATTTTCCTAGGGCTGTGCTATACCGGAGCATGCTCAGTCCAGCATCCACAATAAATCCAAGCCCTAGTGATATTTGCTCTACTGACTGGAGTCACTAGGGACCGCAGAAAGGAAGGGAGATGCAAGTCGTGCTAGTTGGACATTTCAAATAAGCGGGCAGCAGGCAGATGAATCCTAAAAGTGCCATCTTGCTAAGGAGCCCTCTGCAGAAGAATGGGTAAGAGAGGGGATGAGGTTGTTCGGTACCTTTATATCCCCCTCATGAGACTTTGTCTCACAACAGACAGTTGAGATCGGATGCTCTGGGTTTTATTTTATATCGGTAGAAGCCATCAGCTAGTTTATCGCAGGGATGGCTGTGCTGAGCGAGCAGTCCCTCGTTCGTAGGCTTCCCCATTGCCTCAAGATCCTGAGTGAGAGGCCCGTATTTGGGCTGGTTATCAATGGATAAAAAGAGATTAGAAAAGCTCCTTTCTTGGCATTATGGTTTTTCAAAGCTGTGCAATTTTAAAATAAGATACCCTTGATAAAAATAGTATAATGTCCAATCATCTTATTTAATTGGGCGGAAACTCAGTGACTGAGAAGTTTAAAATTAGATGGAATGAAGTTTTATATTGAAAAGAGTAACGCCCCAGAGCTTGCGTCTGACTGCTATAACTCATTTTGTTGGAAAGCTGCAGACCTTTATTCCACTTCTTAATATATCTCTTGAATGCATGCCGTTTCGGAGCTGCTACATAATCTTTTTCTGAGCTGCCAGACCAGAGTTCAGGAGCTATTTTCTGAGGTTTAGAGGGGGATTTTTCTACCTTCCCCTCCCCACCCTGTTAGAACTGGCAAACCCAGCAGTCATTGTTGCTGCATGAAGTCCAGCCCTGGAATTGCTGGGTACGGGTATATATGCTGGTATTTCATTGTTGCTTCAAGTTTCTGCATTGTAGAGTGCACTCCTACATCGTCCAGTCGGTGTGCTAATAAGTTTATTCCTCTTTTTTGCCCTATTTCTGTGATCTGTTAATTTCAAGTATTGCATCTACTCTTACTGCAGAGCATCCAACCCTAGATTATATGGATGGGAAGAAAAGCAAAGCAATAAAACATGAATTTTAATTTCCTAGAAGGATGGAGTTCAACAATTTCAGAGTTAAAAGAGTGGATGATGTTTTACCTTCAGCCTGCCAGCCATTACTGGAGGTGATAACTAATCACAACAGAGAATGTGGGGACTGATGTGGGTTCATTTGCAGAAGAATTAAACAACCTTTGTATTTGTTTTTGGTGTTACAACTTTTAGGATAGAGAAAAAAAAGTTACACCTACCCAACTTTATCTTCAATTGTAATGTTTCTTAATGTTCTTATCCCCGTAGAGGTAGGTATTTAAAATGAGCCTTGTTTAAAAGAATAAAACAAATACTGTCTGGGATAGTAAAACATATATAGGATTTACTGTGCTTTGACATGCACTGTCAGGCTACTTCACCAGCACATTACTTCACCAGGAAGGCCTTTCTTCTCCAGCTTAAACGCAGCAAGTTGTGTGAGGTGAATGATGGACGAGTCAGGCCATACTATTTAACATTTGTGTGCCAAATGGCCTCTCTTATTTGGGAAAATAAAAGTTTATACTTTTGTATTAGTTTAGTGATCACAGAAAGACTTTCCATTGCTGAAATGGAGTTGGAAATGAAGCTGGGGACAAAATGACCTTTTGATTTGACTGACATACTGTGGACTTGTGGTTTAATTATTGGACACTCTTGGGCTTGGGGGGATTCTTTTCTTATTTTTGATTTTTTTCTGAATATATCTGTTCTCAAAGTGCTCACTTGAGACCTGAACTTTATGTACACACTGACATGTTTACGAAATCAGGCTCTTATTACTGTACTTTCTCTTTCCAAAGTAAAAACTAAGACTATGTAAGGAATATCAACTGCTTTGGAGGTAGCAGTCCATTTTAGATGTTTAGAAGAGGCTTAAACCTCTTAGTTACTTTAACTATAGTGTCTGTCTATCATATGTTTAAAAGGGGACAGTAAAAGTACAAGTATGGCATAAAAGTGTGCCATCTCAAAAGCTATACTTGAACCCATAGTTGAAGTGACCTCCCCTCTTAGATATACAGTAAATATTTTCTTGTACTCTAATCTTAAAATAATAGGAAGTACTCCAAACACTTATGTTGCAGCTTTTTGCTCACATCAAAGTTGAATTTGGTTGTT
The DNA here is from genome assembly GCA_013400135.1 of Rhinoptilus africanus. Lineage (NCBI taxonomy): Eukaryota > Metazoa > Chordata > Aves > Charadriiformes > Glareolidae > Rhinoptilus > Rhinoptilus africanus. Next base: position 220,500 of record VXBO01012390.1, read on the forward strand.
TTTTTATTGCACCCTGCCCAAGCTTTCCATTAATGAATCACAAACTTTAACTGTATAACAAGTTTGATTGTTAGCAATCAAGAAAAATTACTCATCAAAAAGCTCTCCTAGACTGTAAAATTAATAGTAAAAGAGATTTAGCAGAAAACTTAAACCTGCACTGCTAGTTAGAATTTACTTCTTTTACAGGTTTATTTCCTTTACCCAATATACTATTTAACAAACTATTTGGGGTTTTCTTTTTAATTGTGTGAGCATTTTTTTCATCCCTTAACAATTGTACTGTAGTTCAAAAAAAGGAAGTTGTGTTAGCTTCACACATGACAAATCCTTTGGGTGTTTTTAATGGATTCTACCACTTATGATATGAGAAAACACAAAGGAAAATGTGGCATGCCATTAAGTGGGACAACTTATAAGTCAAAACCAGTTGATAGTCAGGACTTTCAAAGAAGTCATTAGGAGGTTTTCTATCTAGTATTAACAGATAGTAATACCTTTTAGTGCAAAGATTTTCACAGTTGGTCTGAAAGCCAATGGTATAAATAGTTTAAACATCTGAAAAATTTTATTTTATAACCCTTTTTATTTTGGTTTCCCCTGAAAGACAGGTAATTCCATTTAATTGCATGTGGGAAAGTACTTTCCACTGTTTTTCCATTTTTATAGTTAGTGTTATACTTCAGCACAATGTTGTAAAGTAAACTGTGAATGAAACAGTAGAATACACCCAGAACAGCAACCCTGTTTGGTAGGAGAGTTAGCGTGTGTGTGTGTTTTTCTGTTCTTAAAAAAAGTCTGGATATCTACTAAGGTATGTTATGAGCACAGCTGGGCCTGTTGGCTTCATTTTAATGCTTTCTGAGGGATAATAAGATTTACAAAACATGTCACTAAAACATATGCAGGCATATGCATTTGCACAGAAATCTATGATATTTCTTAAAGACCCAGACAGGGATTACATTTGTGCCTCCCGCTGAAAGCTGTAATGCCACACTAGCTGAGCCATGTCTAACAGGGGCAGCCACCAAGGCAGGGAATGACCACGGGAAATTGCTTGTGAGGACCGCGACACTCATCAAGACTGTGAAATGGAAGGTGATTTGTGATCCTGCAGTTCTGCAAGGTGCTACGTACACTGTAGAGGCCAGTTATGAGTGTGTCAAAAGGACAGGTTTTAGAAAGAATAAAAGCATTCGAGGCAGACTGATTGAATAAAATAAAAAAAGAAGGGAGAAAGGGCACACTAACATAGGATTAAGCAGAAATATTGGATGTTAGATTTTCTCCAGACACTGTTTTTTTCTGTCACATGTTCAACATATATAAAATTTTCACTACATCATTAAGGAGTTCCAAAGAAATCTGTTCCATGATGAATGGAAAAAAAAATTAGCCAGTGTAACACACGTTGAAGAATTACACTGAAAAATACCTCTGTGAAATGGCTTCCTGTTTCCTGTAGCAGCAAAATAATTCTTAGAAAGAGTTAAAGAAGAATTGTTGGTACTCGTTTATATTTTCCTTTGTGTAACTGTATCCTGAAGACCTGCTTTGGAAAGATGGGTGAGTAAGGCAATATGAAGCCCTAAAGAAACTCCAACTGTATTAAACTTCTGTAAGTGTTTCAACTTTTATTGCTTAGTATGGAAAACTAAAATCCTGGATTCTTTGGCTTATGTGCAAACTATTTATTTTTTTGTTCGGACAGGAGCTCATGCAATTGCAGTAAAATTTTTTTAAAAAGCAAACTTAGAAGTCAGCAAGATTTTGACTGTAAGTTCTGCATGTATATTTTGAGAAAATATATATGTAGGTGCCTAAGAAAATACTTTTCTTTAATCAACTCAAGACTTCTCATGATCATACGCAAAGTAAGCTGTGATTTACAATGGGGTCAAAATTGGCTCTGACACCCTTGTGACTGAGAAGCGATTCCACTGAAATTCCTGAGCTTGCCACAGCTTGCCCACTGACTTGGCCTATCCTTAGAAGCTGGCCCAAATGGCACTCTTTTCTAGGCCATCTGCTCTAGTGAAGGTACATATTGTGGCACATTGATGTGGTCTGTTACAAGATCTACAATAATTACAACAGATTCTGTCTTTTACTTTTTTTAAAATTTAATGTCTTATGGGTGAGGAGTGGGGGCAATGGCACTGTCTATATATATAGGATGTCAGCTAAAGAAGAAAGAGCGTAAGGCTATACACTTGGTGAAGTCTGGAAATAATACCTCGATTCCCGCAACCATTGGATAAGGTGACTATAGTGAATATGTGTAAAAAAAAAATTGAAGTCTCTTTGCATACAGATAAAACATAATGATTGGTTATTAGAAGGATATCTGGAAATTCACAATGAAGATTTATTGTAATGATATCTGAAAACTAAGTAACTGAGGTCTTTACGTGGAGCAACCAAGTTTGTAACACCTCATTAAAAGTGTTTTACTCACAGATTCGAAGAATAATATCCACAAGAAAGTCTGAACTTTCTAAGCAACAGAATTATTAGCAAGAGCTGACTGCCATTTGGAAAGCAGACATCCCTAGTCTTGTGGTGGAATGCACTGCTTGCTGCTTTAACTCCAAGGGACTTGCAAACAATCACCACGTGTATGTTATTCAATGCTGCACGTAAAAGATGTATCTCTAGAGCTCCAAATGGGAATTGGAAGTTCCACTGGATAAAGTCCTATCAAAAGGCAGCCTGTAAAGTTGCTTTAAGGGAAATCCTGTGTCTCCTTTCCTTACATAAGCTGTAATTACACAAACATTTGTGACTTAAGTGTAGCGTCCTCCACATGAAGATCTACTAAATAGTGTAATTATTCATATGAGTGAATTCATATGTCATCTTCCCTACTTGCACGGTTTGAAGAAATGACATGTACATGCTATATAGTCAGATCGATTAGGTGACCTGACGGAAGCACATCTTATCAGCGTAGGTATCTTCGAGAACCTGCAGCATTAGCTATCGCAGTGTTATGAATCAGTATTTCTGATATTGCAATATAATTCCTAGACTTGTACTTTCAGGAGGCAGTAATAACAAAAAAAAAAAAAATTGGCAGCAGCAACTAGTAGGTAATGGTTTAGGATGGTATATAATGTGTTTCAGAATATCCACAGATTTTGCTGTGCCAGTTCATGGTTTTTTTTGGGAGTGGATGTGAGGCTGTTTTAAATGGTAAATTGTCACAGACTGGGTTAGAAAGCATTAACTCAATAAGCAAACAAAAGTTTGCTTTCATTAGAATGAAGAGAAGGATTAATGTAATTTTGACGTTGTACTTGGGCTACTGTGCAGCTTCGCCCATTTGCACATCCAGAGTTGTGAATTATGGAAATGACAATGCTGTTTGTTCCAATTTTCGGAAATGATTCTCTAAATACATTTAGTGAATTGCAGCTCCAGAGATGCTTTTAATGACATTCTCAAAAGAGGCACTCAGATTGAATATGTTCAGTGATTTGGAGCTGTACTTCTAACTTAGCAAAGTCTTCTAAGGCTATTATTTAAATGACTTTAAAGAGAAGAAAAATTATGAAACAAAAATAGATTAATTAAGTCTGCAGCATTTGGTTGCATCGTCTCAACTGGTGCAAGTAAGAGTAGGTGCATCAAAGTAAGCATAACTTTGTAGTTTTGTATAGCCCAGGAGTTGACTAATTTTTTGGTACTAAAATGATTCTCAAAAGTAGGGCATAACGATTTAAATTAGGATCCTGCAGAGCAGTGGGCAATGTTTTGGACATAGGGTAAGTTTACATATGAATTCTGAGCAATTTGAAATGAAAACAGGAAAAGTGTCATGGAAAAACTATTCTCTATTAAATGTAAAAAGTGTTTGAAAGTGACTGTTTCTGCGTAAATTTTGTTCTCACACATAGTTGCTGGCAAAACAATAGGAACCATATGGAGACTTTTAAGCCAGCTCCTTGCTTGTGTCTCAGTGAACTGTTTCATTTTGTCAGAAAATATAATTAACTATCAAGAATCAGAAACAATTACATTAGGCAGATCAGCTGTATATCAGTGTGTACTCCTGACCATTAAAGAATATAGTAGTCCTCTCTATAATATCCCTTTGCAACTGTAATGTAAAAAGTTGCTTATTTTTTTCATATGTGTATTTCAGATTAATGATATTTTCCTAGATTTTTTGCTCTGATACCAGAGTACTTTTCCCTATGTTCATATCACCAATGTCTTGAAAGAAAAAAAAAGCATTTTGCATTTTATCACATCATCGTTGTGTCCTATTGATGTTCAGAAGCTCTAAAGCTTTTGTTTACATGTTAGTGATTTAAACAAACGTAGAGGAACTAAGTTTGAAAGAAATGCTCTCTTACGCAACATTAAACTACTCAAAAGTAACAAGTTTTTTGCATTGATTACTTTGTATAGATTACTTCATTTGAAAGTAAATAACCACCTAGGAGTCCTTCTCTGCAAACAGTTGAATAGCATTTAAAGGAAGGTATGCAATTAAGAACATTTAATTTAGCCAACTTCACTATAAATTTATAGCTAAATAAATTTAGAAGTAGATTATTCTATTAGGTTATATGGTAGAGGCTTTCTGAGAATAAGTGTTGGAAGATGTGAGTGAAAGTTGAAAACCTGGAAATTGACAACCAACTCTAGGGGTGAAATTCCAGTGGCCTTTTGGTCACAAATCATTAGTGGTTCTTGTCCCTACTCACTGGCAGTATGGATGTCATGATCTGAAAACCATCTGCAACTGCTGACAGAGCACTAGCAATCTGACTTCTTTTTTAGAATTCTTGTCTGGGATCTTCCATTGCAGGCGTTAACTGAGAGTTCTTTTCTGTCTGACAAATGAAAGTCCATCAGCTTTTGAACTAAGCCAGGAAAAAATAGCAGGTGCTTCTTGCACATTTTGACTGTGATTCTGACCCTACCCAGTTAGCAGCAGTTATTTGTATCACGGATATTCTGACCAGTCTCTTTTCCCTATTCTGTGACCAGTCCTTTTTTTCCCTAGGCATGCATCAAAAGCCAAAATGACTGCTTTTCATATTCTACACATAGGAGTTAGATCCTGTGTTTACTTGGTATGCTTCATCTCTCAGTGATGCAGAGAGAAGGAAATAGGAACTCTGCAGGACAATACAACAGCAATAATAACAGCAATTCTTTCCTTAGAATAAAGTAGACGTAACTTTTGAGGGTGGGGAATAATGCAATTAGTAACCATTTTTTGTAAAAAAACTCAGGGAAAATATAAGCCTCGAAAGTCCATAGAAGAGTCATTTATAGCTTTGAATGTCTTTCCGAAGGGTACCTTCTACATCAGATAACGACAAGCATTTTTGTCTAGCAGGAGATATTAAAGATGCTGCCTGAAGTTTTTGAAAAGCGATAAAACCAGTTCTGAGAAAGAGGTATGACCCGCATCCCTCAAAGCAGTGTTTAACTGCCTACATTACTTGACATCCAAAGAACAAAGGTTTGCACAAGAGAGACTGATAAGGTACTAATACCTGCGTGTAGGCTACATCTTCTGAAAGTGTGCCAGAATTTGTCTGGGAGAAGGCGGAAGACAGACAATATAGATTGCTGTATTTTTCATTGAGTGGTTTGTACCATCTGTGTATATTTTATGTGTGCCTTTTGAGAGGCAAGGAGTGTAACTTAGATCCCCCCCGGCTTTGTTCTCTGCCTCTACACCTACCATTTGGCATAAGATGTAGCCAGTAGAAGAAAACTAAGGTTGCTGGGACTTTTTTCTTGCCTTAGTTGCAACAGCTGCAAAACAGATGTAGGCGACATGAGTTCTGCCAAAAATCTCTTCCAAGTCTCCCACCCATTTTCCACCAAAGAGAAGCTGGTCAGGTGATATGAACAGAGATCTGAAGGTCAAAAAGAGATGGGAGCTCCCAATCCTGGCTCTATAGAGACTGTAAAAAAGAGACAATCAGAAAACCTAGATTTACTGCTGTGGAAATTAAAACAACCAACATTTCTAAAATTACTGTTCCAAGTAGTATGATGTCAATAGGAAATAAAAGGCAATCTGTAGGTGAACCACAGGAACACCGAAGCAGAGACAGTCAGATGACACCAAGAGTTCATAACTGGTGTCCACCTAGCTGGAGTGCATCTAAGTCACTTTTAGATATATTTTCAATATCTCAAATGCATTAAGCAAAATACTGCTGTCTTGCTGTCCAGATCTTTGCTGAAACAGATTTCCTAGGATTATGTTTCTCTTGTGTGAACCTCAGTACTGAGAGTCAGCTTTCTGTGTACCTGTGTCATGTTTCTTTGTCTCTCTCCAATATTTGAATATTTCAGAGTACCTTGACTATTACAAATGCATTCAGTGTCACTCACAACAAATGTAAAACTTGAAACTTTTCCACTGTGTCAGTCTGCTGATGAAATCATACCACTGACAAAACTGTGGCTGCCAGGCACTGCCAATCCAGCACTGATTTAAAAGTAGTATCCAGCAATGGCAGAAATGTCCAAGCGTGCTTGTATTTGCACAGGATCTGTGTGGGCTGGCATTGCTAGCAGTGCTGAATCCTCTGTGCTGGCAAAGATGAAGGACAAATGCTACTCATGCACTTACATTTCCCTTTCCTTATGTCGGTATTCCAGGAACCTGCAATTTAGATGCTAACTGCATTTGCAAATTGGGAATTCAGAACCATGAGTACAAAGCTAAATGATGACTTGGCTCATTATGGTTTTACTGGCTGTACAGCAATACTGTTTTCCTCACAAAACCATCTGCTTGCAGAAAAATTGCTTGTGTTATAAGTTTCAGTCATTTATAGAGTCTCATATCAGTATCCTCCTTATATCAGTATCCTCCTTATATCAGTATCCTGATATCAGTATCCACTTACATCAGTATTCTCCTGAGGGACATTTGAACGAGAACTCCTGCAGGTTTTCCCTTTGACCATTCACAATAGCAGTAGCTACCAAGGTTTTGCACCTTTGACCCCACTTTCTGTTGCATTTTCAGGCTTAGGTCTTCATTTCTTGTCTTTCGTTTTCAATATGGTGTCAGCGTCATCTGTAGGTATGTTACATGTATTTAAGTTTGCAACCTTTAGTTTGGAAACCAGTGAGCCACATCTCTTTCTTACAGCAAGTACTGACATGGGAAGACTTCTTGGCTCATGGTCTCACATGGGCACAGGTTTACCAAGGGAGTTAAGGGAACTTTAGCAATGACTTGCATGAAACAGATTTCCATATTGTACTGCAGATAAGCAGTAAGTGTATGAACATGTCTGTGGTGGTATAGGATGGTAAGTCAAAATGCTAGAAAAAAAAAAAAGAGTTAAGTATCTCTCTTCAGTGATTCATTGGAATGCTGATACAGGGGCTTAAGCATTTAAGTTCAGGTCAACTACATAGTATTTGGGCCTTATGATGAGGTAGCAGACGAGGAAATGTCAAGGGAAAAAAAAGCAGTATGTGTGTTCCTGTGGTGGCAAAATGCAGAGAAGTTATCATGACTCTAGTTTGCCAACTAATATGAAGGAAGGAAAGTGAACTTCTAGGTTTAAGGTGGTTTTGATCTGTCAAGTTTTCTGTGGTGACTTTGGATAATGGTCCTAGGCCCCATGCTGTAGTCAATGAGTGTGCCATCTAATGGGGTCCTATCCTAGAAAATCCCTACTCCATTTGTGACCGAAAAGCTCCCAAACCCACTCAACAACATTGGTGGGTACCCTCAGTCATAGACACCAGTAGTACAACCACGGTTGAAACAAAGTTCTTTGTGTCACGTCAGCAAAAGTTATGAGGTTTGGTGATTTGAATCCATTAGGTTTAAAGCATTTTAAATTAATGACTATAGCACTGAGTCAAACATCAACAGTTCTCATAAAAGAAAAAAAAAATCCCTTCCAAGCAACAGAGTAACTGACAAAAAGTGAAAACATAGATAGTTGACTGTAGTTTTGAAACCAGACCCACTGGCCAGTTGGACAGTCTCAGGCATGTCGATGATTCATCTGACACACAGTCCCAGGGAGTGATTTCTTGCGGGCCTGTTCATTTGGATGTTGATGCAGGTTTCTATTTAAATCAGCAGCCGAAGTGTGAATTTATCTGTGACATTTTTAAGATGGTTCATGAGGCCAGAATTTGACTAATGATACTCCTACTGATCTCCTGCTAATTTTGGATTTATAGGTGTTGTATCATACCCAGACTTATAAATGTCTGGTCCTGGGGGTTTTTTTTCTTCTTTTTTTTTTCGTTTCCCCTGTCTTTTTTTTTTTTTTTTTTTTTTCTTTCCTTTTTTTTTTTTTATTTGTCAGTTTGATCTCTTTTCATTTATTTAAACAGACTTCACTGACAACAACAGAGTGACTGTCACTGAGTTCAATACTTTGTCTCAGGACCAAATTTACCTGTTTCTGACAGTAAGAGGAATGAGGAGGGTGGTAATGAAGCTTTCAGTAAAGCTCCTCTGATTGTGGCCAAAGTATTCCTAAGTAATGAGCTGTACTGGTAGCAATTTCCTATGCTGATACCAACTGTGGCGTAACCTCCCTACCTGCACCTGGGCATGAGTAGGAGGAGATCCCATTATCACATGGGACATGCTCATCAATTTCTTTTTGATGCGTGTTGAATTTCCTATGCTTTGTCTGTTACCTTTCCCCGAAAGTGTAACTGGACTAAACCTTAAAGTGTTTTCTTTAAACCAGAGCTTTGCCTTAAAGTATTAGTGAAATGATAGGAGAGAGTGATTCTTGAAGTATTACTCATTAAGACACTAATCAAATGATACACATCCTGTACTGGTTGGATGCACTGAGAGTTGACAGAAGTGGGAATGAGTTGAAGCTTTGCAGAAACGCTACAGAGAACTTTTAGGAAATGAAACACTGCAAGGTTTTAAGCTAAAGTTTGACGTGAGTGAATGGAAGCAGCAGCTCACGTCTGTCAGAATTACTGGTTCTTTCCTGGTTTACAGTGAAGACTCCATAGGTCTGAAAGCAAGGGTGTGTTTCTGAGAGAAGAAAGTTTAAAGAAAGTTAACTTAAGCACATTGTTATCTTTGGGTTTGTTTCCCATTTAGCTGTACACTTGTCATTACTTCCTTTTTTTCACCTTTTTTTTTCAGATTCCCAAGAAGGAAACTACAAGTCAGAGGTCAACAGTAAACCCAGGAAGGAAAGGACAGCTTTCACCAAGGAGCAAATCAGAGAGCTAGAAGCAGAATTTGCTCATCATAACTATTTGACCAGGCTGAGGCGATATGAGATAGCAGTAAACCTTGACCTCACTGAAAGACAGGTACCGATGAAAAATAATGGACTTTAAATGCTTGCCCAATATTTACCAGTGGTTAGTAGCTCCTCGTGGTAGAGCTCTTGTTTATGTTACTAATGGGTATGTTGATATACCAGATTGAATGTTTATAGTAAAATGATATACATTTATTACCTCTTTCCTATGCAAGTAATTTATATTTTTATATGTATCAGCTACAGATTAGTTTCATCAAGTAGACAGAGATGGAAGATAAAAGCACGAGTAATGTATCTGTTAAACTGCTGCACATCTTTTCTAGTCTGTCCACTGTGATGTGGCTGAAGAAGTGGTAGGTCCCAAATACTGCATGGACAAGCAGTTGATCTGCCTGCATGCAACAAATACAAGCATCTTGTTTTAGTCTATGAAATATATGCAGTTGCCATTTGTCCAGAGTTTCTTAACATCCTGTTTCCAGATGGCAGCGAGAATGGGAACACCAGCAAAACTGGAATACAGGCATTTTTAACCACTTTATCTTACCCTGTGCTGTGAAAGCAGAGGAGATGATGGAATTTCTTATCACTGTTATTGGTTTCCTGCTCACCAAACCCTGGTCCGGGAAACACTTCTGCACGTGCTCAAGTTTCATCATGCATGTTGTCACATTGATTTCTAATGGAAATATTCATGTTAAGCATGTACTGAAGTGTTTCAGGATCTCATCCCAACACCCTAAATAGATAGTCAAGTCACATTTCAAATAATAATTATATCAACATACACATTTTAAAAATGTGTTTTATGAGAGACATTTAGAATACAAAGTTTGCAAGTACACAAAATCTGATTAAATATTACCTACAGTTTTATCATTAAAATTGAAAGCTTTTTACCCACTGATAGTCATCTTTTCGTCAGGAATCAATATTAGATTGAAGGATGATGTAAGTAAGATGATGACATATTCGAGGGAATGTGTGAAAATCGCACCATCATTTGTGAACTCTGTGTATGAGAAGTTTTGCAATTTTCCTGAGTTTCATTAACATTTGCTATAAGCAGACACTTCAGTGAAAATCCAGCCTTTTCTATGCATATGAACACACATTTACTCACACAAGCAAATGAAACAGTTAGGGGTTTTTTTTCTTTGAAGGCTTCTAGAGAGTGGCTGTCCCCTCCAGCTTCTCAAGAAACAACCAGTAATTCCTCTTGTTTGACTTAAACACGTTGCCAGGTTCCACTGGGGTAATTTTTAGTTACTTAAACATGTTTGTTCTATTTGTAAAGCACAACATTTTTTATCAAAGAATTGATTAAATTTTGCCTTTTTCATTTGTACTTCTAAGGTAAGCTGAGACAATCAGATTAACTTCCACACCTGATTTTGGCAGCTAAAAGGGAGGAGGAATGAATCTTTGTCTCAATGACACAGGTAGAATTGCTGTGGAACTGAGCAGTGATAAATAAATCTTAAAAGATATCTGCTGGCCAATATGATGGCAATCAGTCAGCTGAATTTGGAAAACATATCCTCATATTTAATAATGGTGAATTTGGCCTGGAATTTAACTGTTCTCAGGTAGAATATAATAAAAATAACATAAAACATAACATAACATAACATAACATAACATAACATAACATAACATAACATAACATAACATAACATAACATAACAAACATAACATAACAATAATATGATAATAAAGAATAAATTCTTTATTCTTTTCTTCAAAGATCAGGTTGAGTAGTACAACTAGGTGAAGAGACAGTCACTATCCTAAAGGAAATAGTTTAAAAAATTTAACAAATTGAAAAGGGACAGATAAAAATTGAATATTTTCTTTGGAGGAGAAAAGGCAACCCGTGCTACACAAGTGCAGAGAATTCATGTAAGTCATGGGATCACTTGCTGTTTTCTAGCTGTCACATAATGTTGGTTCTAAGCATTGTGGTGATAATTGTGATAATTTCTACAGAATTATAATTAGTCTATCTAATTATGTAATCTAATTTTTCTCCGCTTCCCCAGATTATCACAGAGTGACAACTGAGCTGCTAGAGATAACTCCCTTCCTTCCTCCCTTCCTTCCTTCCTGCTTCCCTGCCTTCCTGCTTAAAGCCACGCTTGCTTAGAAAAGGAAAGCATTACGATTTTTAGCTTGATAGAGTCCAGTCCTGTATCTTGTATCTTGGTCTGAGAGAAAAAAAAGTAATGGTAGCATAAAAACTGTATTGTTAATTGAAAACAAAGAGAAAACTGAAAGGAAACTTGGGACATATTTTTCAGTTTCTGAATCATACTAAGCCAAGTAATGATGTCATTTCCAATGTTGTCAATTAGAAATGTCTCTTTTTAAAATCAAATACATTGCTTTGATGTAAACATAGTGGAAATGGGCATGGAACTGGGTGTGGATTTCCATGGTGTATGACAGTCTTCAGAAGCTGAATGCAGTAAATCTTGTCTTGACTCTTCTTGCATAATTGCTTTACATCAGTATTCCTTCAGTGGCTTAAAAAAAATATGCTCCAGGGTGAACCTGGTATGACACTAATATTTCTTTTTTTTCCAGTTAAGAGACTGAACTTATATTCAGGACCTGTCTTTCCATCATTAGTAGAAAGAATGATTATTCTTGAGTGGGATAACAGCGCTTACTTCTTTACTTGCTAGTGTTATTACTTTCTTTTACTAGCTATACCAACAAATTATATTTGATACCTATCTTAAATAGATGCAACAAACCCAGTCCTATCTCTAAAATTATTATGACTGAATTAAAATATATTGACAGAATTCCCAAAACCCGTTCTCCAGTGAGGTTGCATTTTCAGAAAATTGCCATTTTCTGAAAGTCTGAGGGATTTGGGTCTCTTTAGTCTAGAAAAAAGATGGCTGAGGGGTGACCTTATCAATGCCTATAAATACTTGAAGGGTGGGTGTCAGGAGGATGGGGCCAGGCTCTTTTCAGTGGTGCCCAGTGACAGGACAAGAGATAATGGGCACAAACTTGAGTATAGGAAGTTCCACTTAAACATGAGAAGGAACTTCTTTACCTTGAGGGTGGCAGAGCACTGGAACAGGCTGCCCAGGGAGGTGGTGGAGTCTCTGACTCTGGAGACATTCCAAACCCGCCTGGATGGGTTCCTGTGCAACCTGCTCTAAGGTGGCCCTGCTCTGGCAGGGGGGTTGGACTATATAATCTCCAGAGGTCCCTTCCAACCCTATGATTCTATTTCTAGAACAGTTTTCCTTTACTATTTTTCCCTGAAAGGCTGCACAAAATGGTATGTGATAGGCATCAGTTATTTGAAATAAGTCAACACACAAGCGATAAATTCAATCTCATTACAGGTTGTGGACCTCTTTGTCTTGGAAGTTCTTTTGATCTCTCATGAAACATTAAATCTGCACACGGAGGACTGAAACTTGCTTCAGATAACACAATGACAAAAACCAGCAGTAGGTGTTGGGTGAAGTAACATATCTGCTCAGAAAATAGGTTTGAGAGCAGACCTAATCCCTGACGGAATGCATTGTTTAGCATAAATGTTTTTACTAGGTTTTAAAAAAAATGACAAGAGCGCAGAAGAACAAAAAATAATCTGGGGAAAGTATTGTTGGGTCATCCTAAAGTTACAACTTTCAGTTATTCCCCAAGATGTGAGATAAATCACGGAGCCTATTATCTTAAGAAAGCTCTATCTTCCTCTTGACTGTAGTGATAATTTCAACCATACGCCGCAGCTTAAAAGAGGCACTGACCAACTAACACTTCATAATTACCTTTCTGGCATTTAAACAAGCTGTAGAAAAAAACATATGTCTGACCATATTTAAAAAGCTATATAAGGGTATTAAAGTTTTCTACAGTCATCAAAGTAAGGCTCCATTTGACTTTTGAAACAACTTACAAGATCAGTTCAAACATAAATGACTCATGGAAGGCCATTTCACAAAAATAATAATGAAAAAAACCCCTCACAACATATGGATCAGGAGAAGGAAGTAATCCTATCACTCCCCAAAAAGGAAACCTGAGTTACAAGACAGGAGGATGAAATGAAATAAGTGCCTCAATTGCCTAGATATTAAGAGTGCACTTTGAGAGCATTATAAGCACATCTGGCGGTAGGATGGCTCTATTATGGTATTGTAAGAATTACAGCAGTATAGGTACATATAATTCCTGCTCCATCTCTTATAGAGTGCACTCACAATCCCTGCTCAGCCAGCAGTTAATAATTTTCAGCTGGCAGGCCTCTATTATATTTTTGAAGAGCCAGTTAGTCTAAAAACTGTCTTAGCTCCCTAGATATTTGTAACCTTGACACGCGCATTCTTGGCTTTTTTGTATGTCCAGATAAACTTGGAGAAGGTTCCATGCAAACTTTTTAATATCTCGCTGTGGGATGAGGAGAGGAAGCAGCTGCAGTGGGGTATCAAGAGGCGTGGCAAAATGGACATTTTTATGGACTTGGTCCTGCCAAATATAGAAAGAGTAGGAGATCTTTCCACCTCGCAAGATCTTTTTGCATGGAGCTAATCAAAAGAGTAATGTTGCAGTTCTGCAGGCTAGCTAAGGTTACCGGAATAAACAGTCCAAATATTTAATGCTTCTGTTTGCCAACATAAACGGAAAATCCCACCTAGTCAGATTAAATTCTGCTGATGGCAATGAGATTTATTTCTTCTTGACTTTCATTTCCAATACCCACCCAGAAGCCACCAATCATTTATAAAAGGTCTGAAGCCATTGATTTTGCATAGAAAAGGACAAAATTTTGTCAAAATCAAGTGTGCTTTTGCATCTGTGTTTGGTTTCCATGTATGTGGTACCAACACAGGATGAATGACAAAGGAAGAAGCTTTGTAATGCCTCTTTCTACCAGAAAGAGAAGTAAGCAGCATTATTATTTAAATGCATTTGGGCAATGTTGGTCTAGTACCATAGTCCACAATGTAGCACTGCATTGTTGTGACTATACAAATAATAAATGAAGTTTTCCATTAGAAAAGTTTGCTCCAGACCCGGTTACCTCAATCCTTCATCACAAGTGACTTCATTAAAATCCTTTTCAGCATCACAGAGCTCAGGAGAGGCCAATCACTGCATTTTTTAGACTTGACTGGTAAGGTAAGAGTATCTCCCTTTAGTCACCTGGGTGAGAAACCAGGGAGTTCAGTGTTCCTCAACTGGGTGTTTGTTCTGGACCACCTGTGGAAGAGTAAATGTCTCTCCATGCCTCACACAACATGACTAGTTTCCAACTTTAGGAAGTTAGGTTTCTATGGTTAGGTGGTGAAATTATTCCCCTGTATCCCCACTATGTACTTTCAAACAAAATCAAACAATGGATTGATAGGACAAGCTTGACCATATCTGTCTGATTTATTGTGCTGTCATGTCTTCTCTGAAAGGCAGCTGCTCATTCCAAGCTTCCATGTGTTAAGCACTCTCTACACACACTATAATAATGAGCCAGTGTGGCTTGAAATCCTTTGGATTGTTTGTTTTATTTAAAGTAACACTCTTAATAAAATAAAGCTCACTAATACTTTTATATTTGTCTTGAGCAATATAAATACCAGCGGTAAGAGTTACTGTGTTAACTCAGTTTGTTCTTTCTTAGGAAAGAACGCTCCTGGCAAACTTAATTATAACTTGTGCATAATTTTGATTTGTATGATAATTCTTTTTTAAAAAGTACATGGCCAAACTTCAAACAGTATATTTACTTTTGCAGTATTGATTGAACGCAAACAAGCAATTCCATGTGCAAGGATCCAAGTGCCCCAAGCTGTTAGTTGTGAATGGACCCTACACCTGCAGGGAAACCCCAGGAGGTTCTGTTTGGGGAGAAACCTCCGTCTGTGCCAAGCAGCAGATGCGATATAGCTAGAAATATTAGCAGCCAATACATCTACTTTTATAAATTGAGTAAGGGTGTGCTGTCCCCTACCCCTTCCCTTTCTTAGACACAAGTCGAGAAAGATGTGGCTTCTTCTGTCCCCTGTTTAAGGAGAGGAGATTTTTAGGTTTGTTGTTTATGGTCATTTTAAAAGCCAGAGAGAAGAAATCAGTGAGAAACAAATGGTATTGGAGAGTACAAATGAACACGTAGAATAAAGGAGATTTTTTTTATGTAGGGCATTGGAAAATGTAGAATCTCTTTCTGGTTTCCCTCGTTTCTTCTCAAGGCAGACCCTGCTGAAAACAGATGCAACTTCTTACTTGGGCAGGGAGATGGCTTCCATAGCTGTAGACCCCAGGAGGATTGTCACGGACTGGTAGCTGGGAGGGTTAGCTGTTTGATCATGAAATTAATTTTGATGATTGCTGGTGGAGAAGGTAGCACTTCTTTGGATGGAGTAGAGGGAGGTAAACTGAGTGCTTTCAAAGAATTCTGAAACTGGAATGAAATACTCCTATCACTGCTCGCCTCTGAAATATAATGTCTATTCCATCCCTGTCTAAACGTGGGAGGTAGAAAGGAGAATGTATCACCTAAGCGGTACCCAAACCTCAACTGACTTCTATGTAACGAAAAACCAGAACTCACTCCTACACCTTCCTGGGTGCCAAAAGCTCCAGCTGTCCTTTGTACACCTGCCAAAACCTCCCCTTTTTCTCAACAGCTGCTGCAAAGTACTTGTGCGCATTCAGTGCAAAGCCCTGTAACGTAACACGGAGCAGATTGCTTTAAATCAGTGAGCAGGTGACACAAGCCGTTTTAATCAGAAGGTTCTGGTACCACTCATTAATTTCCAAAGAAAAGTTAATTTTCTCCAGTTCAGGTGTTTTGGTACTATTTCATAATAACTATGAAGACATTTAATACTCAGATTTATTTAAACTGGTTTTAAGCTCAGTATGTATTTAAGATTTTTAAGAGGGTTTTTTTTTTTGAATGGAAATTGGAATTCCTTTAAATAATGTAAGGAAGAAAATTAAGTTTAATTGAATAAAACCACCTTAAATTACTCTCCCATATATCCAGCATGACTGAAATCTGTCTGAACTATTTAAAATTTCATGTTATCTATAGTTACTGAACTGAACTCTGACTATCATTTCTGTAAATATTTTAAACTAATAGATTTGATTCTTCCAATCCTTATATTTATTCGCAGACTATAATAAGAAAATAAACTTTCCTAGTTTTATATTCCTATTTGCTTTTATAAGTTTGTTGAATAAATTATCATGAAAATACTATCTCTGTATATGTGAAAAAGGTAAGTTTCAGCTGTATAACACCAGTGATTTCTGTAAAGTTCAGGAGTTTGACTTTAAAACTTGGCAGCATAAGTGTACTATCTAAAAATAACAAGAATGTTTTCAGAGGGAAAGAAAGTCGAGAAATAAACTTTGCAGTTTTTTTAATTTTGAAAACTCTGGGTTATTTTTTGTTATCCATATGTTTGTCTGCATTAGAGGAAAGTAAATTGTCATATTAAAAAAAATAATGATAAAAGAAAATGGACAATGGCTGACCAGGGGCAGAATGCTGAAAAGGCTTGGTGATGTCTTCCTGACACATCATTTAGGTATAATAAAACATGGAATTTGGAATACTAACTTCAAAGACTCATACTTAGAAATATGCATCCCTTATAGCAAAATAACAGTTTCAACTGGCACGGTGCTCTTGTTTCTAATTTTTAAGGTTTGCAAGATATTAGGCCTCAAATTTTAATCTAGTTTGGGACTCATGCCATTAAAATCTGGAATGGAAAACCTAATTTTAGGAAAGAATCTTTCATTTCAGAAAAGAGCTTTTTTAAAGAGAAGCTTTTTTAAAGACCTTTTTTTCTTAAAAGAAGAAAGACAGCAGATGATGTAATTAAGGTAGTTTGAATTCAGTCATGCTTTCATTTTTTCAGACAAGAATGTCTTTATTAATAAATAGTCATTAATTCTAGAAGGTATCTGTTTAGTTTTTCTCTCTAAGTACAGAATGCTAAAATCCAATGTCAAAAGGAAGTATCTGCATTCTACAGAGCATGATAGAAGTCAGCCATTCTTAATGTGACTGAAGGGCTCTATTGAAGAAGGAGTATTAAATCAGAAGTTTAGGCGATATGTTCATTTGAAATTAAAATGATGTGTTGATGTCCACATCATGAAGTTGTATTAAAGATATACATGCAAGACAGCACATAATGTGGCCCTTAAGCCTACTAAGGACTTACATATCGTAAGTATATAATGACTACTTTAATAGTGCAGACGCTAACCATGTCAACCCCCTTGTTTTGAAAGTCCTCCCGTGATTCCTACAGAGTAGACCTTAAAACAAATGGGTCACAGCAAAAACATTTCTCCTGTACATCAGGAGATGCTGAATGTGAAATCATTTACTCGTATCTTAAGTAACAGTCTAATCATCAGATGTGGAGATGCAGATGCTAAACAACTTGTTGACTAAGGGGAAAGAAACTGTGCTTTCGTGCCAGTAAGCAGATGTGCTCAATAGACTGGCTCATAAGTGCTGATTTAGAAACAGCTGTTAATGCTACCATCATCTTTAATATAGTTCATTTCCCTCCACTTCCTTTGTTTTCCGTACATACATATGCTTGCTCTACACATTAAAGTTGTGCTAGTCAGAGGGTGGAGAAGAGGGAGTGCATTTTAATAAATAATAGGCAATCAGGACCTGATTCTGGGAGGTGGTGAGCACTCGCAGCTCCTGCCTGAGATAACTTAGACTTGAAAAACAGCATTAAAAAAAGGTTCATAAAACCTACAGTATCAAGTTTGTCATAGCAGATCTTTAAACTACTTTTAAAAGATACAGTTTTTGCAAAAGCTGTAACTGGCACAAGCTAGTTCTTTCACTGGAAAATAGTCAAGAGTTTTTCAAGATCACTTCAGTACGGGCTTTTTCTCTCTCTTTTATTTTTATTTTAATTTTTTCTTTATTTTTCTTTGAGTCATTCTCTCCTTTCTCTCATGCTTGCTCTTTCTTTGTCTTTCTTGCTTTCTTTCATTCTCTCTCCTCTTTCTTTCTCCTTTCTCCTTTTTGTTTTTCAGGGTGTTTTGTTCTGATGCGTTATGTGCAACATCTCTAAGTTTCAAACGAGAGGTGTGTTTGAAGAGCAGTTTTCTGTGAATCCAGATAAACTGTCACTCTGAAGTGCTTCACACGAAGTTTGCTTCACTTCCTTCCCATTACTAAAATATAGCTGGATCACATATCAGTAACAACTATACCCTCCATAATTGACTCTTCAGCTCCAAAGGAAGTTCAGAATTCCAGTATCTGAATTTGATCTCTAGAGGAAATAACAAGTGAAGGACCTGTCTCATATTATTAGCACATGAGCTTTAAAGACTTCATCTAGAGTCCATTGAACTCGATGGAAAAACTCACACCAACATTGGTGTACTTTGGATCAGGTCAAAAGTGGGTTTCAGTACTTTATAATGGAGGACATAAAGAAATATGTATAAAAAATACCTCACATACTCCCGCATATTAAAGTCCCTCTGTACATTAGTGCACCAAATCACATCAAAATAAATGGATAAAATTTTCAATAATAAACTTTACTATAATCGATTTCTAGCTTTTGAAAAGAATGTTTGACATACCAGATAAAGAAATTTCTTATTTGATATTCTCTAAGTAAATCAGATGCAGATTATTTGAAGTCATTAATAAAAATGCCTAAAGCTTTTTTTAACCTTTTTTAAAACTGCGACTGTTTTCTCTTTATGGGAAGCCCGACAGGCTATATGCCGGTCAGTAGCATATATTCTCCTATGGGAGTGCCAGCATTATGCTTTTTTCCCTACACTCAAGAGAGTGCATGCAAAGGTAGCTGGAGTCCTTTTAGCCCTGCTTTCCTTAAATGCTGCATTTCCCAGGCAGTGGGTCATGTGCAAACATGGCGTTGCGTGCTGGATCCTCTGAGGGATTTATAAATGTATCTGGCGTTTATTCTCGAAGAAGGAAATCATCGTCCTTTAATTGATTTAGAGTAATTATACAGACGCTGACCTAGACTCATCCCTGGTGCAGGCATTTCAGGGCACAGTGGGATGAGCTAGTCTGAGGGTAGATGACCTGAATGAAGAGGTGCTCCCCAGCCTGTCCTTGGCTGGAAGCTGGTGCCACTCAGTTCTCCTGCTCAAGGAAAGAGACTGCTCTCCACCATGGAAAAAGTAGCAGCAACAAAATATTGTAAGAAAAAATGGAAAAAAAAGAGAATAATTTATTAAATTGCAGTCAACAAATGTAAGCAGATGTAAGGGTTTAGCTCTGTCTGTGAGAGGAGAACAGAACTGAGCACCTGCATCAGGGGGCAGGCAGCAATCATCCTGCTCACCTCTGTCCCAGCCAGAGCAGTTTCTGACGACTGTTTTAGCATTAGCTTCAGTTTCTCAAGTATCCTAAAATGACAGGGATGCGTCTGGAAGGTGGTTTGCCTGGATTTCTCCTGTTCCAGTGGGTAGAATCCAGCTTGTGCCTTGACATTTTTGCTTCAAATACATCACTGTTATTTTTCTTGAAACTATTTTTTGTATACATAATTATTTTGGTTTAGGCTTTCAATGCTGTGACTTATTCTGTGAATTTTCAAGGACGTAAAGATATCCGGAGAACTGCTTAGATCTTTTAAATATCACTCCAAGCCTATCATTTCTTCTTATCAAATAAAGTTCTCTGATCCCTTATTTTGGAAGAAGAGTGATAATATTCTGCGGTACTGGGTTGCATCCAAAGTCCATTATTTTTTATGTTTAGATTATGACTGCAGTTGCATCTATTGCACTGTCTGGCACCAGTATGGTAGTGTCTTTTACAAGAGAAACTTCATTGTCTCAAAAAACCACAAAACCCCAAAAAGACATCTTAACTTCCCCCTGAAGGCCGTCAATGCTGTACCCTTTTGAAGACACTCTTTCCGTAGTCACCTCTGATATGTGACCCAAGTATGGTAATTCCCAACATCACAGCAGCCAGTAATAAATACCTTCCCTTTACACTCATTTCACTTTACAAGCCAAATTCTTTGGCTCTGATGAGTTGACTAAAGGAAAGGATGTGCTGTGCTTTGAGGCTTTTAACTAACCTGGAATCATTTTGGTCTGTTCCCAAGTGATTGGCTTTAACAGCTCGCACTGGCTTTAACAGGAATATAGAATGTAAAAAAAATAATTGTACCTTTCTTCCTTCCCACATACGTACGCACAGAGAGTGACGTTAACTATCGGTTCAGTTGTAGTAAAATTTTAATGTAAAATTCAAAGTGATAGTAAAGGTTAAACACTGCAACGCTTCCTGGATGTATAAGACAGATTCAGCAAAACAGCATTTTTGTGGCTCTCTTACTCATGTTGTACAATGTGTCCTGCTGTGCCTGTTCCTTGCTGTTTCTTTTAAAACTCTGAAACACATTCTGCTAAACGCAGCAGAGGATACACCGACATTGCAAGCTTTCTTGCTTTCTTTCCAAGTGAAAAGTTGCAGGCATTGTTTATTTTTCTGTGGAACCTTCATGTGAAGAGCTGCACAGGCACACACACACAGGAGATTTTTTTAGCAACATTAACTCTAAATAGATCAAACTCAACAATCTTCTATTCATACTTTTTTTCGGTGACAATATTTTAAGTTGATTTGAAATCAGCCTTTAATCTGGTGTAATACATTTGACAGATGCTACGAACATCTTTTCTTTTTCTTTCTTTTCTTTTGGCTATTGAAAAAAAGTCCTTGTGGTTTGCTGTGCTGGTACTTTAGAACTGTGCAAATAATTTAGGTTTA
>VXBO01012390.1:241593-366731 GCA_013400135.1 Rhinoptilus africanus
TCTATACAGAGAAGAGGAGGAGGGGAAATGAGTTTCAGCTGGAGTGAAATCTCAGAGTTTCAGAGTTTAATGTGACTTAAATAAAGATACATTTTTAATCTTTCACGCTATGAATTTCTTTTCCATTCTTATCTGAAATTATTTGCTGATTTTGACTTAAATTTATAAATGTCTTGTCCTCTGGCTTTGGGAGTATTTATTTGTCTGAAAAATTTGAGCAGGTTCTGTGGCTAAATGTAGTAGAATTGAGGATAAGTCAATTAGAATAATTGAAATATATTTGAGAAATAGACAGGGAAGTCGTAAGTTTTGACAGCAAGAAATGCTCTCTCAGATACTTCAACAAGTCAAAAAACCCCGAAAAAATAAAAGGGCTTTTAAAATGCCCCACCTGAAACTTACCACCAGTTTACAGAAACGAAGGCAGAAAGCGATGCAAACATTTCAATAGAAGTTCCTTTCTGAAGTAACTACCCTTCTTTGAAGGGTAATTAATAGCAGTATAAGCAGGAGGGGCAGCAGTGTGGGTCCCTGCCAGCAGACTGGCCTCTCTGTTACGTGAGATGTAGGTTCTTCTGCGCAGTCCCTTGATGGGTACCATTTTGCCTCTATTTCTCTGCTTGTGAAATTACCTTAATACATTTTTGCAAGAGTATGTGAAGTTTTTGATGTTTTCTGAGATCTCCCTGTGGAGCTAACTGCTGCAGAGAGCCCTGCTGCCTTCTTGCAGTAACCTTGTTCCCTCCCCTGCAGTCATTATCCTCACATCCCCAGGGTTCACATCCTCTCCAAAACTGGATCGCCTGCTCCTCAGGGAAGGCTTGCTAAGCTTTTTACCATACAGACAGAAAGGCAGTGTGTTGCACATTAAAAAAAAAAAAAAAAAAAAAAAAAAAAAAAGAAAAAAACTCAAGCCCGTGCTACAGCTAGAAAGATCATTATTAATTACCTTCAGTGACCCCATCTTTATTTTCTTGTTTTGTCTTTCTTCCACGAAGGTAAAAGTTTGGTTCCAGAACAGACGAATGAAGTGGAAGCGGGTAAAAGGGGGCCAGCAAGGGGCAGCAGCCCGGGAGAAGGAACTGGTGAATGTGAAAAAGGGCACGCTGCTCCCCTCCGAGCTCTCTGGCATCGGCGCAGCTGGTCTCCAGCACACGGGGGACTCACTAGCGAACGACGACAGCCACGACAGCGATCACAGCTCTGAGCACGCACACTTATGATACACAGAGAGTGTCCCAGCTCCGTTCTCAGGAAAGATGCTTTGCTGGCAAGCCTTACACAGGCATCGTTTACGTATGCAAGTGACTCTGGCAGTGATTTTTAAAGTTGTTATGGGAAATTCAGGCTCATTGTGTCTGCTTTTCTTGATTTTTAGATGGTTTACAGTAAGTGCCATGTCTTAAAGGTGCCTCAAGAGTGGAGAAGTGGAAGACGAACTTACTTTGAACATTCCAGATTTGTTTGTCATGTTTATGACAGCGGGCAGGTATTTTTGCTTTAGCTTGCACTGAAAATTACATTGCTCTCAACAGATGTTATATTCTGAAAACCACAGTGCCACAAAATCACTATCTAGTGGATAAGAAATGTATTTTAACTCTGTATATATTTACCTTACAGCATTTTCCTGTCTTCACTAATTTTAGCAATGCATTCATATTAGCTGATGGCAATAGTCACTCATGACAATAAATGGCTTTTTGTCTCTTTATTTTTGTTTTGTTTTTCCAAAGACATACAATACATGCAGATACTTTTGTTCAAGTAGAGAACAATACAATAGTGTCTGCTAGGACACGTCCTTGTATGACAGACAAAACAAACCTTATGTTGCATTTACTATCAACTGCTGCTAATAGGGTATTATTAAACTTACCTAGCTCCTCAATTCTTCTTATCTTATAACTGCAAAAAATGACTTTTAGGATCATAAGGATAGTCCAGTAACCTGCCAAAAAAATGTCATGTTCCACTCATGCTCGGTGGAAACTTCCCAAAGGAATATTCATTTCTACTTTGTCATAACTGAGTACATTGGTAAATACTGACACTCTGCAGAAATGTTGTTGCTTCTTCTTCAGTTTAAAAAAAACAGCAGGTAAACTGAAAATTATTGTCAACTGCTTATGTTGGTAGAAATCAAAATATGAAGGTAACTCAGTATCGTGTCCCATGTGTAAAATCAAGACACATTTTCTGTTATAAGCTTTTTTTGTACATACAGGCAAACACCAAAACCAAAATTTAATGCAAACCATTGATTGTACTTTGTAAAGAAATATGTTTAATAAATAATCCTTTTTAAATAAATCTGGTCTTTCTACAGTGATTTCGTAGGAAACTTAAAAGTGTGTTTTGTAAAAATCCTAAGCAGCTCTGTCTTTTTCGGGTCTTTCAGAACTTAGTCTGCCTGAGGACAACACAAAGCTATGTTTTCAAATTTAGGCTTTTAATCTTGGATAAACCTTCTACCTTGATCCATTTGGGAAACTCTTTCCTTTAGCAGGAAAAAGGCATCTAGCAGCTAATGATGTCTTCAGCCAAAAACAACACGAGCCTGTTCAACCATTTTTCCAGATTTGGAGCAAATATAAAGGGTTATTTTGTTGGACCTTGCTGAAATGGATGAAAGGGAATAAATATCAGGAAGGGATGCATACTTATATTATGCCTTTGTTCAATATGCTGTTCAGGAGAAAAAAAAGAAAAGATCCTCAAAAACTTTGGAGATTAATTGAACTGGGTAGTGTGGTAGAAGGAGCTGAGTGAAAGAAAGCGAGCAAGAAATGTGCCTATCCTCATAAATGCTTGTGAGTGTTCCCTGAAGCTCTGCTCTGTGGAGCAGTAGGGCATCATAAAAGTTAAATGCGATCAAGAACTCTGTGTCTGCTTTCCAAATCTGTTCCATTGTAGGTTTGATCTTTCTTGCACGCTAATTGTTGTCACGATCATTTTAGTTTAAAATATCCAAGCAATGGGTAATTCATCTCTTTAAAGACTTCAGAGCATTTTATTGATTCCAGCAGTTAAGGAGTCTTGCGTTTGTTTCTTAGTTCTTTTTCAAATGCCTTTGTCAGAGAAAATTGCTGAGAAAAGGGGTAGGATAGAGAAATAAACAAACTGCTTGTGAATGCTTGATATTTTTGATTTCATGGCTAGATGGGAAAGATTTTTTGATTATCAAAAGATTATCAAAACAGGAAAAAAACCCCAGTGATTCAGACTAAAGCTTTTTATTCTTGGCTGTGTTTTCTCCCTCTTAAATGAAATATAGCTAAATTTCCAAATGAAAAATCAGGATGAAATTTGAAAAAAAGCATCTTGAATTTGAAAATAACGCCTTTTAACAAGAGAAAGTCAAATATAATGGGACTTTTTTTGCTAGTAAAGAGGAGAGAGAAGATTCTTGTCTTTCAAATACTCTATTTGCCAAAAATGCCTTTTCAGATTTGCAGTATTGTTTGTTGCTCTCTTTCATACAAAGTTTAGGATTGAATCTGAAAAGCAATCAGCCAACATTGAGCTGACATTTTACAGAACAAATGGAAGTGCTTTATTTACATTACCTGAAATGCACCAGCAATGTGTTCCTAGCCCAAGGCATTTTGAGGTGTGTTAGGAGCACCCTGAGTTGCTGGGTTCCTTGCAGTGGGGGAGCAGCCAATATGTGTGATGATTGCAATCTGTGAACCATAATAATCTCATTACCAGGAAGAACTTTTTCCTGTTGAGAAAGATAATCTTTTTCCATTTTCCTAGTTTTAACTGAATCTGTGAGATTTAAAGCACGGGTTTACGAGAGAGAAACATTTGGAAATGGGTTCACAGGGCTAGGAGAATTTTTGTTGATATACTTGAATAAATCTTCAAGCAAAGGACCAAATTATGTACCTTTATATTCCACCAAAAAAAAAGTCCGACAAAACTGGTCATCTCCGCCTCCTTAAAAGCAGCTCAGAATTTGAATTTGGCTCTAAGCTGCTGACTCCATGTAGTAACCTCTCAGACTACTTAAAGACCTCTGGTGGCTTTAAACAACTGTTTGTGGGTACACCATTGGTAAGTGCAACATGGTACAGGGATCCCACACTGGCAGAGGTTAAAGCTACGACGTGTAAGCACAGTGAGCTTCCTACCACAGTCTTGAAGGGATTTACTTACAAGCACAGCCCTCAGAGAAATACAGCCATGCTTCTTGCAGATTTCAGCTAGCTCGCATTCAGGCCACACGTAGCAGCAATGAACGCTCTGTGCTTTAACTCCAGTTTGTGGGTTAGTGGGTCTGCTCAGGACTCATCAAATCAGATGATGTCTCATTTTGGTTTGAATACCCCACATACTCAAAAACTGTCTTATGAAAGACCCTGGGATCAATCATCTGCTGTAATGTCTTCTGAATTTGTGTCAAAGTTTTAGCATAATTTTGTTGATGAAAACAGCTATGGATGAAGGCTTTTGAAGTATAACTTGAAGCGTTGGCTTGTCTTCATTGGCTTATATTTGCCTACAGACTAAGAGAGCATTCTTCTACCAATCCAGCCACGCAGTATAGCTAGGAGTATACCATTTAACAGATGGACAAAATCAAGCCCTAGGATTGGGATTTGCCCAAAGCTGTTCAGGCGCTTGGTGACAGAATGAAATGTGACGAAACCTAGTTTGGATGATTTATCTCTATTAGTTCCTGATATTAAATAGTGGGTAATAACTTTTATTGTCAATGAATCCTGCTTCTGAGGACTAATGATGCATTTTTTGAGTTACAGAAATTTTGATATTCCATCTGCCCAGAGTCCACCTCTCTTTGATGTTCTATTGTTAGCATATTACTGAGCTTGACATAGAAATGTTTACTCTTAGGAAACATAGACAGAAAATATAATGGATTGTAAAAAGGCAGTGATACTTAACAGTTTAATTTTCAACATGATGGATGATCAGAATTCTTTCTTTTCTACCTCTGAGGTACAAGGCTATATATTATTTTCAGGGTTTCTTTCTCTTCCTGGCTGTTGATTTTTTTATTTTTTGTTTTTGTTTACTATGGCTTCACTGTTTTCAGATTTATTTTGATAATAGCAGTTCAAGAGTGTGGTTAAAATAACACCATTAAAAGTTGGCTGAACTTACTAAATCACAAATTGGCAGTAGTTTGGAAATTTCATTAAATGCTTATCTTTTCTTCTTTCTTTTCTTTTCATCATATCAAAAAATAGTCGAAAAGGGAGCACAAGAAGGAGGGACTCTATACTTGTGTCTTTCCACCGCAGGCCAAGTTTCAAGGTAGTTTATGTGTCCTGCTTTCCTAAATGGAGGCTCTAACTGCTGCAATAATATTATTTGTACAAATAAAGAAAGCAACACCATTAGGACGTGCACCCTTAGTAGCTATAAGGAAACACAGCTATGTAAGTTAGGGACAAAATGTCAGCTTGAGCCTTCGTTTAGAATTTCCTGGCTTCAGTCAATTTATGTCTCTTGGGTGAGCTTGTATTTAGTAGAGTACATGCAGTATTTAAGATTGGCTACAAGATTCAAGAAATTTTAGAGGCTAATGTTTAACCAATTATGTACTGTAATTTAATATCTTTATGTAATATGTGTGGATGGAAAGGGAGAATTCTGTACACAACCTGATGTCTATATTCATTTTAAAAAGGCAATGTAGCCAATAGCCAGCAATAACTGGCATAGTGATGATGCACATTATTACCTCTGATTAATAAGGATTTACTAGAGCTCATTTGCTTTATGTATTTCTATTCATTTTCATTTTAAGCCCTTTTGACATCATTTACAGCTGAAAGCTGCAGCGTAGGAATCAATTTCAATGTAATTTAAGGCCCCTGGGTGTTAGTCATACTGTTATGCTCCATATGGCATAACAAGAGGTTATCACAGTCATCTGCAGAAATTGCAAGTGTATTAGAAGTTTCTCAGCCATTTATTACTTCTGTCCTGCAGATCTGTTAGCCATTGTCCTTTATCTGGCATCTGAACTGGCATGACTCCTATCTGCTGAAATGTGATGAAATTTTACTTTCATTCAGTGAAAACAATCTCCTGGGCAGAAGACTTGGTATCAACAAACAGAGAAGAGCCCAAAAAGTGTTGTAAATGGAGCTTGTTAAATAGTAAAAATTATTTCCTACTAGTTCCCTTCTTTGCAGTGCTTTTCTGTAGGCAGACTCCAAAGATTTTTTGAAGAAAACTAAGTTATAAAATAGCCTTTTTAATGCATAAACAATAAGAGACTCAAGTAATTTGTACTGCCCATCTTGTATCATAAACCAGTAAGCCTTTTGGGATTACGTTCAGTGCCCTACTATATGTGCTGTGAGGACTTAGTTCTGTTCTTTTTAAATCTTATTTGGCCCTTGAATGCTTGAATGAATGAAGACAACCTCTTCCAGCCTTTGAGACCCTGAGTCCTTCCCCTAACAGGATTAAAAAAAAAAAAAAAAAAAAGAAAAAGAAGAGTAAATATGTGGTGCTTCAAAGCACAAGCGAAAGATACAGTTAAGAAGGTATAACAATGTGATCCAGGACATTAAATAATAATTAAAATGACATTAGTTCTGTTCAGAGGAATAATTCTGCGGAAGAAAGCATTTCACTTCATCTTTGTTCTTTCCATAAGTGGTTTCATGTTTTTGTGTACTGATGTGATTATTTTGGAAAATTTTACCTATTATATTTATATCAAGTAAGTTTATACACTTGGATTTAAATATGCAGTTCTAATGTCTAACAGAATAACTTTACAAGTCCACAGATAGACTTCTCTCTCTCAAGAGAAAGACGAAATTTGGCCATAAGTACTTTTATGCTAATGTTTGGGGTTTATTTGTAAATTCAGAAAATTTAGCATCCACTAAGAAAAACTTTGTAAAATATTATTTTACATTAGTGACCAAAAGTTAAGTAAACAGCACAGTAACTGATTTGCAGTTATTAGGAAACTTCTTGTCTTAAAAACACGTGATAATATCATGGGGTTTGTGTTATAAAAGTGTGCTCCAAAACCATAGGAAGCAATGCACACGGCAAATATCTGTAAAAGCGTTTCAGTGTTTAGAGACACATTCTCATCCTTAGTGTCACCATGAATATATAGACACTGTATATGTTACTTATGTTTGCTTATGGACTGCGGGGTTTTTAGAAATATGCCTATTCTGAATGCTTACCATTATTTGCCAAGAAAGTCACATGCACAGCTGAGAAAATACTCAAATGGGCATTTTCCCAAATTAAAAATTTATCTTGAAAAGTGCCCTTAGAAAAATTTTATGCAATCACCACAGAAATGCATTTAAGAGAGTAAAAACAACCAGGGGAGAAAAAAAACCACCTTAGTTCGGAATTACAACACATTGTAAATAATGTCGTTGATCTATTTCTATAATTCTCACGTATATACCTATTCATTGGAAATGTGGAAATAAAATGCACAATTTTTTATTTCCTAAGTGATACTTAGTACAACGTAGAGCTGTTACTTTTCTCATTTTAGCATATTTGTGTAAGACATTTGATTCTGATGACAGTATTATGAAGAATTCTCAGGACTCCTTTTACATAGACTATTTTTGCAAGAAAGAAGTAAAGATTCTTCTGAGGAAGCAAAGAACCTCATCTAAAGCCTATAGATGGCAACGGAAGGATTACGATTGATTTCACAGGGATTTGGATTTAGCCCAAAGTACACACAAAAGTTCATACAAATCAGTGAACAGTCCAGGATTAAGACATTAGCCAATAATTTCCAAAGTGACTGTTGACTTTGTGCCTCCGTTATGACACGCAGTATCCTGATTTCAACAAAGTTTTGAGTACACAGTGAAAATTAGGACCACTTTATGGAAATATGAGTTGAGGACCCCATATTACTTGCAAGTTTAGAAAATTTTATTCTTGGTTCTAGCAAGAGTATTATAATATGGGATTTCTATAGCTGGCAAATCATCACATTAAGTTATTAAATTGTAGGTTTCGTAACCAATATAAAAGAAACTTGCTATGCTGCTTTTCTTCTCCAGTAATTTGTAGCATTAGTAGCTAAGAAAAATAAAGCACATTATATATAGAGGTAGGTTTGAACAGATGTTCCCGAATGGTGGCGGGGGGGTTAGGGGTGTCGAGGAAGGTAAAACTTTCCTTCCACTCAGATGTCTGTCTTGAATTTCTCACAGTTTTTGCAGACAGTTTGGCTCACTTCCAACATACATCGTTGCCTGTCTGGTATGAAAAATGCCATCTGTGGTGTATGGAAGTTCTTTCTTTAAAAGTGGCCTGCTAATTATTCTTCAGGCAGGTGTTACTAAAGTGAAGTCAGGTGTCAAGCATGGTGTAACCTTCGAATTGCCTAAAATTGCCCTGTTGTTGTGGGCTGTTCTTTCCCAAAAGAATAGAACAGAATATTACAGAGAATTGAAATGTGGGTTGATACAGGATTGAGATGACTCATGCAGCGGTATATATTGTGGTGACACTCAAAAACTGGAAGTTAAAGGATGTGGGTTGAATGAAGTGTGTAAATTTTCCAAAACAAATATCCTTCTCATTCTTATAAACTGCCTTTTGGTTCCTTTACGTTTACACTGCTGTCTTGCAAAACGTTAAAAATCCTGATGCTCTCAGAAATTTCAGATGGGGTAAAAGGTGGCGGAAAGAATTTCCTTCTTTGCTTTAATAGCCTGGGAGAGCTGTTTGTTGAAAAGAGCGGGGAAGGTTGCTGTATTGTGTGAATGACACCTGCAAATTCTCACCTATAGTCACTCTCCAAAACACTCGTGCTTTAAAGCTTTTTGAAGATTAATAGGATGCTTAATGGGCCAGAATCAACACATGGGGGCTGCAGGCAGCCATTCAGCTGATCCATGAGCCCCAGCTCCCAGGATAAGTGCTGCTGCTGCCTCTCATTTACAAGAGTTAGTCTGCTCCTCTGTTCCTTACATGACATCAGCCCTCCCAACAGAAGATGAAAACTCACCACATTGAGCCAGATGTTACAACACTTCTCTCTCCCCAGCAGATGAGTGTTGTTAGGAGGTGAGGGATTACCAGTATAAATGCAAGGCTTCCTATTTCCTTCCCGTTTTCAGAAGGTCTTTTGAATAAACAGTCCTTTTACTCTTTGCAATCTTGGCATTCAGAATGAATGACATTGTTAGTGGTTTAAAAAAATGAGGATGAGGAAAGCACAGGCACATTTACTCCTTTTGACAGTAAGACTTTGCATTGTTTGCTTTATCAGTGATGAAAGCAATCCAACTTTCTCTCCAGCCTTATGCAGAACCCTTGACAAAATATTTACAATAGATTGATATGACACCGAGATAAAGAGCACTCCTGTAAGTAACGGCGTATCGAGTGCTGTTACATTTTTGATCAACTCTGAAACATCTGGATGATTTTGAACTACCAGTCTTCTACTACGAAGAACAGTTTTACTTTCATAAGGACTTCCTCTCGTGTTTTCAATATCATGCTTAGCCTCTGACTGACTTAGCATATTGCGATAATGAGATGTACACAAAGCACTGGCATGCAGCATTATTGAGATGATTTCCTTTTTGGCTCAGCCAGATTCCTGTTAAAAGTTATGCGGACTCTTAAGAGACTAACAAAAGAAGAATTAAAGATCCAGCAATGGCACGAAGATAAGCCTGATGAAGCTGGAGTTAGGATCTCATGAAATTAAAAGCAGACTTTGTATGAATACATTTATTGAAATATACCATTGACATTTCATTACACAACAAAACCAAAAAACCCTAAAATCCTTTCTTGGCCTGCATTGAATACCTATCAAAATCCCAGTATTTACTTGTTACAGTGGGTTCTTCATTACATTTGCAGAATAGAGGCCTAAATAAACACATTTTGACTAAAATGAAAGGAAAACAAAGCTGAAAATTGCACCGAAATTTTTTCTGTGCTGTAATGCATTAATGGCTGAAATACATCTCATACCTACACACTTTATGGATTAAATGAGGATGAAGCCATAACGTTGTGACTGAGTCCATCCTACAGTGGCCTTTTAAATTACTTTCTGAATATAACATTTGACAGCTCAATGCAGAGGTTTGTTTTAATTCTGGCAGGAGATTATAGTCTCCTAGCACAGTTGCAAGACACCAGCAAACACCTTATACTGCCTCAGAAAAGTAAATCACATCGGTTTAAAAAAAGTCTTTTTCACTTAACAGTCCTTTTGGAGTCATCTTTGATGAGCCTGATAAGGCTCTGAGGACCAAGGCAGATAGAGGTTTCTCAGAAATTCTGACAGCAAAAAACATTATATTATCGTCCAGGTAATTGGATGTCATTCAGGTATATGCTGAAAGGCATATGCAGCTTTATGCAAACAATAAGCACCTATTATCCCTTTCAGGATAACAGCTCTTTCTTAGGTGAAACTTCACAGCTGTGTAACAATTCAGAGAATGACAACGGAAGAAGTGAATGTGAATAATGATGTATCTAACCGCAACTGCAGTTTGCTCTCTTAGCACAGCTTTGATTACTGCAATTACATGAACCGGATTTTAATCGGGACACTGGATTTCACTCCTCTGTTTTTTAATTTCTCCTATCTGGAAGGAAAACAATGTGTGGATATTTTTTTTTTAAGTGAGTTGGGAAATCCAAATATGATTGCAACTATTACTTACATAAAATGCAATTTGTGACTTTTAGTAACTATTAATTGGCAGCTATGTCTCATGTATCGACTGAGTAACAGTAAATTCCCTAGACTAGCATCAATAAAATCACGCCCGGGCATTGTATCTCTCAAATGAAGAGAAAGGATGACAATGTATGGAAAAAAATGAATCAGCTCAGTTACCACACTGATATTCTCCGATTCAAGTACAAGCATGCCCTAACCTGGCATAAAACATGAGATTTCATTTTACAAGTGATGCTGCGATGCTCAAGGCACTAAGGATATCTTGTTTTTAAGGACTTTTAAGATCTTTTGTGTGTGTGTGCATGAGATACAAAATCAAGTGAAGGCTCAGTGGTGCATCTGAGATGAAATCATTATGATTTCATCATAATCATGAACGATTATTCCTCTGAATTTAATTAACCTGATACATCAGAACTCTTCACAGGTTATATCTATTATATCTATGATATATCTACAATCATTGAGTACTCAACCTGTGAACTTTTTGGAAAATATAATTCTTGTTCTGTGGAAAATTTGATACTTGAAATTAGTTTTTACCTTAAATCAAGTTGCAAAGGGAACCTGATCATAAAATAATCAACAAAGAAAACCTTCACAAAGCAAAACTGAAACCTGTTGAGAACACAGATATAAAAAATGTTTTGAGTAAAAATGCTACTTTCACATTTCAAAAATGTTTAAATCAGGAAATGGATAAAAATCTGGTTTGTCTTCATACTATTGCAGTGATTGAGGCATCACGCATATGTGCGATTCAGAAAAACAAAATTAGATTAAGTACTTCTGTGAGTAATGGAACAATTCAAAGAATTTCAGTTGCCCAAAATAGCCAAAGAAAAATAATGTAGAGATTATTGCCCTTCTCACTTGGACAAATGAAAAGAAACCTCTCAGCTTCTGACACTCCAGTTGGCATAAAGTACAAGACATTTTCAATATGATAATATCAATAAGACAAGATGTCTGTGGAGGAAGTTTATGTAGGAATGTGCTTCACCGGAGCAGAATGAATGGATGTGTCAGATACCAACATTTTACACGCTATTTGCATACCTGGTAGTTCAGAATTACACACCAAGTGATTCATTGCAGATCCTAATGTCAGCTACAGTACTGTAATGCTAAAGTAAATACAGATCTGTATGTGATCATTACACGTACCGTCTAGCAGAGAAAAAAAAACACAGAAAAAAGGGAAAGAATCCTCTAATAAGCTTTTTCATTGAATTTTTTTTTTTTTTTTCTCATGACATTAGGGTAAAAGCCAGGGTTTGCTCAGGTTGAAAGATTAAAAAGCTAAAAAACATAAAGGCAAAAAAATACTGAGAGCTAAACCTGAGAGACAGATCAACATGTTTCAAATTCCTTTAGCTTTGTGACAACACCCGGAGTCCAAAAGTGCACCCATATTCAGTGACACCTCTCAAAGACAGTCTGAAGTTAATATTAACTTTCTTCTCTGAATTCTGGAGAACGGGTAGAAGAAAGTCTTGTGTTTATTCTTGACTTCCCGACTTCCCATCCCATCCCTTCCTCTCATTGCATTCCAAATCCAAAGATACACCTCTCCCTGGCCCAAAAGAAAAGACTAACAATGTTACAGAAATGGCTTAAACATGTCAACAGGAGTTTTACTGACTGAGAACTGTGGTCTAAAATCTTCACCAATTTACAAGTAATTATAGAGAGTCGTGCGATCAATGTAATTTTTTTAAAGTGAAAAATGCAAATTAATGTATTTTATAAATTGTATTGCGTTATTCGGATTGACTATTCAGATTGTGCTAGATTTTGCAATCTTTTAAGAACGAACGTGCATTCCCCAGGTAGCTCATCAGTCTCTTAAAAGCTAGAGAGATGATTCATGTCAAAATTATGGAGCTGATTCATTGCAAACCTACTCTAAGTAGACAGAACTGACCTTGATAGTTGCATCTGGACTTTTGCAAATCTTTTTCCAATTTTCCACTATTTTGTCTCACAGTATCTTGAAAAATTGCCACAAAAAAAACCCACAAACCCCTAAGCATCTCCCAAAACACTACACATACAAATCTTATTATTCTGATTGGGCTTTGGCTCAGATATTAAACCAGTAAGTGTTTCAGAACAGGTAAACAGCACAGCAAAGAAAACCTTACAGACATCTTGATCACAGCTGCTGTATAAATTATTCTGTAACACTGGAAGGATTCCCCACAACTAAATATCAGGGAATACATTCCATAGTTATGACATACAAATTTGAAGCCTATTTCATTCCCTGAACATAAAAAGAGATTAGAAACATTCATATATAGATGGAGAAGTAAACTTTGGAACTAAAATGAAGGAAGAAAAAATAGGCATTTCCTAAGTGAATTTTGTACTGGATAGTCTATTTTTCCTCAAAGTGATGTGTATGCATAAATGAAATTTCACTTATCTTTTCACTTATATTCATCATATAAAAAGAGGACAAAAAAAGAAAAAAGCTTTTTCTATAGTAAAATGTGATGTATATATTACTTGTAATTTGATTGATTGTACTCATTTCAATCATTTTTTCAAATAACTTTTAGAGTGATTCTTGCTTTTTATACTGTATTAAAAAATGTGGGGCATGAAATGAATTTCAACCTTGCAAAATGGAAAGTGCTCAAAGACTGAAAACATTTATCCTTAATAGACAATTCCAGTTCTTACGCATTACAGTAGTCTTTAATTACCTCATCATATGCTACCTAGTATTGGGATCTCTAACTAGATTTCTGCTCTAGATTTCAAATATTCCAGAAACTTTGAGCTTTCTATGAATTTTTCACTTGCTTCCTTTCCTTTTTACTTTTTTTTTTCATAACACATTTTCCCCTTATCAATCATTTGCAGATTTTGGTGTATTTATTAATTAGGCTTTGCTCTGGTTTTCATTTTTCTTCAGTCCAAATCCCAGTTTTTAGTTGTTTTTGAAAGCTTCCAGGGCTTCCTAGAGCTTACAGCTTCAGTTAGTTACCTTCTGAAATGGAGACTTAATTAAGAAGGCCTGCAACTTTTGTCTTTATCTGATTGCTGATTAGGAAAGAACCTATTTAGGTCAGTAGGAGTTGAGGTAGTTGGTGTTTTGGCAATTGGGGAGCCAGCTGGGGTGTGAAGAGAATGCTGGAATGTCTCCAGGTAGGATGGGATGATATTATATTGTAAGGTTTGGTCCTCAACGCGTGGCAGATAAATTATGTGGAGCACATCAAAAGTACTGGTACAACAAAGCATGCCCTTATGCAGATTTGGGCTGTGAGGAGCACTTGGACCTTCTCCCTAGGATGGCCTTGCAGTGGGAGGTGTGCTTTGGCAGAGGTACACAGGCACTGGGTTAAAGAGCAGTGAACAGAAGCATGTGATTGTGCTGCTTCAAGGATGACAAGCAGGTTATGGACAGGGTCTTCACAGCCCCTGGAGCAGCATGAGCATCAGCTCTAGGATGCAATGAGGGAAGGAGTGTGAGAGGCTACTCGTGGATGAGTGGTAGAGGAGGCTGGCAGCTTGTGACTCCCAGCAGCAGGAGAGAGGCGCATCCTTTGCCCTCGGACCTGAAGTTGCAGCACTGATGCAGTGGCTCAAAAGCAAGGAAGGGGAAAAAAAGCTCTGCTAAGGGGGAGCACAGAGGCATTGGACCAGAGGAGGGCACTAGCTCTGGAGCAGAAGGAAACGTTGGCTGCAGACTCCCTTTGGGGAGCAGTGGGGTGGTAGTGTCCATCTCCCCACTGGCTTACTGGCACAGGAGGCTTGTTGCTTGCTAAACCAGGTAACCTCTTCATTAGAAGAAAAGAAATGGGGATTTCCACCTTTTTAAAAGTGTTCTACCACCTTTAGTAGTAAGCACTTTACTCTTTTTAGTTTGTTAAAACACATCAATTGCACTCATCATTTATAACTCACTGTAGTTTATTTAAGGGAGTCATCCACAAAAAAAAAAATATCTCCCTCAAGGGCTAGAGTTTCACAGGCTAGGAAGAAATAGAAACTATGTGATTTTCCTAGGAAAAATAATTTTTTCCCTGTTCCTCATGATACAGAAAAATAGTTGATCTAAGGCCTGATAACGCTTCAAGATCATAAGCTTTAAAATATTATCCAGCAATTTTTATCAAGTACATGTACTGATACTAGAATGTATCTTGAAAGATGATCAGTGTCAATTTATGACAACTGTCTTTATGTTGAAGTTCAGATATATGTGCATAATTTTTATAATTAACTAGGATTGTTCTTTATGATTTTAAAAAAATAGAAATCTGTGTTTTCGTTAGTCTTGCTTGAAAGGTGGTATTTCCTATAATTCCACTCAGAAATGACCCAAATGAGTCTTGCCTGCACACCTGCAGTAAAGTGGTAGCATGTGCTATAGCTCGTGTTGTGAGATGATTCATAATTTTGGATCTACCCAGTGTTGATATTCATACGCTCCTAATTCAAAACCATGAGAAAGACTATTCTGGTGATAACAAATGAACAGTTATAATCACTGGTCAGGTAGTGCAAAGACCTATTAAATAGGCTATAACATGTCTGACCAAATGATCTTGATACATTAGATATCTGTCCTGGATCTGAGGTTGTAAGCTATGTAATGCTGACATACCATGTAGGTTATAGCATGCAGAAACTTGAACCCTGGTATTCCAAATAAATTAAACTAAAATAAGATTTTCAGAATGAAAAGTGCAAGAAATTGCACTGCAGAGCATGCCAAATAAAATCTGGAAATGCTCACAACAGGTGGGCAGGCTGTTCTTCTAAAGTTACTTGATAGGCCTGCCTTGAAGATGGAATTTATTTTTCCAGTAACTCCCATCCCCTCTTGCACCAAAAAAACAAAACATATTTTTTTCCCTGTAGGAACAAAAGGTTAAAGTATTTCAAGAGCAGAAAATGATGAAACAATAAAACAAAAATACCCTTTAAAAGTTTCTGCCTTATTCTTCAGCCTGGCCAAATCCCCTGCTATCCTGACTTATTGAGCATCTGTGTTGTTTGCATCAGAAGTGGGCACGAGCAAGTCAACTGGCGTGGGGCTGCTCATGGCTTAAAAGCAGCTTCTTGGAGCTGTTTCAGGTTGTGCAGAGATAAGCAGCCCAAGAAGCCAACGTCAGGGAGAGCCAATAACTGACCTAATTAAGAGTTCACCTCTTTAGCAGATTGGTAGCTGAACACCCAATAGATGGGGCAGCCCAGGAGCCCACCCATGGGCAGCTGAACAGCCTGGGCAACGCAGACAGAGGATAAACAATCATTTAGTCAGACCACATGCCTGTTTATTGACAAATCTTTCTACAGACCTTAGACATGAGATACTGAGATAAGCTTGATCTTCTGGAATTCCCAAGCTTTCCTCAGGGGAGTAGAATCTAGGCTACCACTTCGTCCTGATCATCCTTTCTGTTGTGGATGTCTGTCTTGACTTCAGTCCAGAAAACCTCAAGCCAGTTTTGGCATTTTCTTTTGTTTTGCTTCTGTTGATGGAACATGTGAAACTGGCTCAGTGCAGTGTCTACTGACCACAAGGAAAGCACCAAGAGTGCACAACATCCAGCTGGATGTGGGGGAGGGCTGAAACCAGTACTTAAGCTCCCTTGGGAACTTCTTGCTGTTACAGCACTGCTCAAGAAGGCTAACGTGCAAACATGTTAGAGGGCTTTCTGCTTGTGATTGGCTCCTCAAATTCAGTCAGAGCG
Source organism: Rhinoptilus africanus (assembly GCA_013400135.1). Lineage (NCBI taxonomy): Eukaryota > Metazoa > Chordata > Aves > Charadriiformes > Glareolidae > Rhinoptilus > Rhinoptilus africanus. The sequence continues at coordinate 258,016 of VXBO01012390.1, forward strand.
TCAGGATGGACCTTCCTGCCCGTCTTCCTTGCAGTCAGTGTAGCAACCACACTAAAGGGGTTTTCTTTCTCTAACACTGGTTTAGTTCCTATTCTAATAAAATTAAGTCGCTTTTGAAATATGGAAAACTGAGGTTTTGCTGTTTGAGGATCAATAAAGATACAGAGAATGAATGCCAATTCCTCTGCTGCTCACTGTGTCCTGATGGGGTGAGCCATTACCTTCAGACCTTGTATGTCTCAGCTTGCAATCTCAGCTGGTTTTCTAGGTAGCAGCAGCCTCTGCAAAGCTCCTCTGGTCTCCAGGAGAACCTCTCTTGTGGGGCTCTGAGCCAGTGTTGTCGTCTTCCTGATCAGGGCCCTGCCTCCTCATCTCATGCTACATCTTTCATCTTCTACACCTCTTGAAATATCCCCTCCTGGCTTCTTTGCAGCCAGACAGTTCCATGGAGAGCACCATCTTCCTCTCCTTCCAGAAGATGCCCCATGACCCCATCCATGTGTGGCAGATAGAACATGGAGTACCAGGGAGCCTTCCTGTCCAGTAAAACCCCATCCATAGAATACAGTATATATATAACTATTGTTTGCCTATTCACATAACTATATATATAAAGAAAAAGCTTCCATTCTGCTAGAGACTGGCCTTCCAGAAAAACAGGATAACACTGAAAAATGCAGCTGCTGAAGTGCTGATGTAAAGGAAGCATCAACTGTTTGGATGTAGTTGCATGCTCACATATGATAGCCTGCTGAAGCCATATTTTTGGCAAATGCACAGGAGGCTGTGACTTCATGAGATGTTCAGCTGATCTAATAACTTGGTGCTGCTGAAATGAAGAAGTCCTGGTTTCACCTCATTCTCTCATCTCTGGTTTGTGGCTGTGTGGTCCTGCCCTCTTTCTCCTGGGCTTTCATGCCAACCCCTGCACTCCCTGGACCCTCTCATGAACCACTTAGCCCACTCGAGCAGCAGAAAAAATGTAAAGCTATTTCTTTTCTGGCTTAATTTCTTGCTATGTGAGTTTGTGAGGTAAATCAACTCACGGAAGAATCCTGTCAATCTCTGTGTCAGGGCAAGGTAAATGGTGGAGGAAGCCCGTTGTAAGGAGGGAGAGAGCAAGCAGTGCTGCCCACCCATTTTCCAGCAGAAAATCGTCAGCTGGCTCAGCTAAGTAGGGAACCAAAGCCTAAGGGTCAAATGATTCCCATGGTCAATCCACTAGGGGAGAGAGGAAGAAAGATAAGGTATGTTAATAATAATAATAAAATATTTTCTCCATAAGAGAAAGGACAAACGTTATCAGACATATCATTGTGTTTAAAAAATAAAACAAAAACTTGCTATAGTATCAAGATTAGATGCTAATAACAAATAAAGATAGATAAAGTTTTGTGACTAGTATGTACGTTTATCACTGTATGTTTCCCCAACAGACTTCTTGAAGGGTGTATTATTGCCTCTTGACACCTTGGCAACCCTTGTAAAAAAAAATCAACTCCTGAGAGAGAACTGAATTAAATAGTTTGGAAGGATCGTATATGTGCACTGCTCTATGGTTAGCAGACCTACATAGCAGAAATGGAAAGTTAGCAGTAACTGGCCAAGTGCATGGCATGATGTTGATTAATATGCAAAACACTCCTGTATTCAGGTTTCTGGAGTCAGTATTATGTTTTTACTAAGAATTGGATATTAATACATATATAATATGAACAAAAAAACACTTGAATAACGTTTTTCTTAAAAGGCACTGTATGATGCAGAGTTTATCACTGGCAAAGGCAACATTTAAAATATTTCATAAAGCCAGTTTTATAATAGCAGTGATGCATTTAGTGCTCCCCTAATGACATCCATTGCCAAGTGTGAATATAGGTGATGTATAGCTGGAGTAGTACAGAAAAAATCTGGTATCTGCTCATCACAATGTACTTATTTGAAGTGTTTCTATATTCAAAGATACTTCTAAGTAAATAGAGCATGCTGAGCCCTGCTCGGTTCTGGATATGATTGTTTGCTGTGAACGATTGCCAAGGCAGACTATATCGCCCATCCCAATTTCAACCTGCCCTAATTCCCTTTATGAGTTTATTACTTAATGCCGGTTTAGTACTTGGAGAGACCCAAACAGGAAGCGTCTGGGCGTTCTCTGTTCATGAAGTGGGTGGGATGGAGTTCTTTAGAGAAAACAAAATATGATCCACCTACAGATCATGCTAGGCCAGCTCCCCAATTTCCTCTAAGTAGAACAGAGGCTTTTGTTGCCTTAGTTACTGGAACGATCTACTAGTCAACAGCAGAATCCCAGTCTCCAAACAGAACATCCTTCTGCATTTTTGATGGCAGCATAGCATGGGAAATATCTACTTTTCCACTTTTTGTTACAAAAAGAAAAGAAATAGCCTATTTAACTCTTTGCAGAAAATAAAATAATAATAAAAAAAAATCAACTCCTGAGAGAGAAATTTTACAAGGTCACTTAATGGAGGGAACATTGTCTAGTAGAGGGCAGGAGCTTCCACTAAAGCAACATTCCTGGATGCTTTATTTTCTATTTGTAACAAAGAAAAGAGCAAGCACTGGAAACTGCGTGCTAAATTTCAAGGCTTAAATGGACAACAGCAGCTATATTTGTAAAGCCATATTACTGAAACCTGTCTACAACTCATGGATGCTCCAGGTAGGATTTAAAATTGTTCTCCTCACCAGAGGTGTAGCTATTGTAGTGCTATCATCGATTTTTCCTTTGACACAGAAGCTGGAAAACACAACCCATCTGTTTCCCCTGTGAGGCACAATCAAGACCTTTAGTTCTGAAAACAAGAATTTCAGTATGGTGATACTTGGGTGATAATTTACACTGAAATCAGGGTCCAAAATAATAAGTTTTAAGAAAGTATGGAGTCCTAAAGCCTGATGGATTCCCTTCTTTCCCAGAATGGTGTCATGTGAGGTAGTGGTTCCCTGGTACCTGAAATGTTTCTCACCTTGTGTGGCCATGGGCGCCCTTGCCCTGCTAATTGTTCTCGCCCCAGAGTGGTCCCCAGATACTGTTCATTGATGACACTTTTTTGGTGGGATTAAGTTTTGGTGCTTTTAATTCTGCAAGCAAGAGCAACTAAAATCTTTTTAATTCTGGAGCAAGATGAACACCAGGATCAGAGCAATGAAGGGCTCAGAGTGGCCTGCTGGGATGTTGTGGCTGAGGTTAGGGTGAGTTCAAGGAGCTTGAATGTGAGAATAACACCACAGAAATACTTAGGCTAATCTAAATGGAAAAGCAAACATTTTCTACCATGTGCCATTGCCTGCAATGAAGATCTAGTCAGAATGCTGTTGATTGGTGTGATTTTGAGTAAATTTGGAATTTTCATTTAGATTAATTCAGATTTTAGATGTTAACTAGAGTTCTGTAAGAACCTTGGATTACTATAAATCAACATTGAAGTGAGAACACTAGGATGAAATTTTAAAGCATTTTATTAAGTTTACTAATTTTTACTTACATCATACTACTAGTATAAAGTAAACATATTAAGAGAGTGTCCAAAACTATTTCACCATTAACACCATTTTAAACCACTTGTGCTTCATTCAGCTTAAAGTAAAATATTTTTCTTGGTACATGCCAGTAATTTTCTGACACTCATGTACTACAGTATTGTTACATTATTCCAATTGCAGAATATTGTTTAAATCTACACCCCCTGCTGTTGTTTAAATGGCAACATAGTTAATACAAACATCACAAACGTGCATCACTTCAATTATTTAAATATAAATTTCTACATATGTTTCTTCCTCTAAACAGAAATTTCAGCTGAAACTACCTGTCATACTTCCTTTCTAAAACTAAGAGTTGATTTAAGGTATAAAGCTTTTCTTAATTTAACGACTGGCAGGCCTTAAGTTGTGGCAAAATCCTTTACAGCAGGATTTGCAGTCCATTTCTTCTGCAAACACCGTAAGTGGAACTGAACGTTAGAGATAAGGGTGTTGCTGGGACATGGTGTTATCTTATTTCTGGCTAATCTATTTTATCACAAAGGTATTATTTTTATTAAGGCCAAACATATAAAGTGAGATTGACAAACATTTGACAGGGAAACACATGCTGAGATTGAAGGCCTGAATGTATGAAGCCTGTGCTTAGTCTTATTTCTAAAAGGCATTTTCTACAAGGATCTATCATACGTTTGTTTCTACTGTTTCTTTTATTTCCCTAGTTTTCATTCCTTTGTAAATGACAGCATAATAGCTGGTTTCTAGAGGCTACCCTCAGTATAGTCACGTTAATTGGAGCTATATAAAATTGAGCCATGATAAGACTACTTCTGAAAGCTTAAAAACCTAAACACTTTTAATAGGCAGAGGGCTGGGCTGACCCGCACAGCTGGAGCCAACAAGCACACCTCCGCTTCTTTCTCAAACTCCTTAACGTTATGATTTTATAAAAGTCTGCTTTTTATGCAGTCAAAAAACCTGAGCAGAATCTTTTGTGAGTGCAAACCTGTCTAAAAGTGAAAAAGGATAGCTTGAGCTCTGCTGCTCAGAGAGCTTTGAGGGTGAGAAGGGAAGCGGGACGTGCGGTGGGTGAGCACGTGAGGGCTTTCCCTTGACTCCCAGAAGCGGGCCATGCATGGGATGTCGCTTATTAAAAAAAAAACCAAAAACACCCCAAAACCCCCCAAACCAAACCAAAGCCCAAGGAAACCTCCAACGCAGCACGATTCAGAGAGAAATAAGGAAGTCGGGCCTTCGAGCCCCCCAGCGCTGGGGGGAAGCGAACCCCGCCGGGTCCGGTTGAGCCCGAGCGGCAGCCGGCGCTGGCGCGGAGCGGGGCGGGCAGGACCAGCGGGAGGCACCCGCGGCGAGGCTGGCAGGGAGGGAGGGAGGGAAGGAGGGAGGGAGCTTCCCCGCTGGCNCTGCGCGCAGCTGCCGCCTGCCGCTTTTTTATTATTATTATTTTTGTCTTTCAAAAGCCACAGCCGGCCCAAGGAAACAACGTCCGTGAAAGGGCGCCTAAATTAAGATGAAATACCTTGTCTTTCTCTGACCTCTTTCCGCAAGCTGCCTACGTAACCGTGCACTCTACTTTCATGTATTTTAAATGATGCTTTCTCCCGATACCAGGAGCTAAAGTTTTCAGAGAGGCACCCCAAATTTCGTGGGGGCTGATGCTCACGTCGTTGCTGCGATTGTCAGTGCTGCTGGATGTAGTGACAGCAAACTGCACTGAGCAGACCAGAAAAGCTGACACTGTGTTTGGCTATTACGGTTTTTAAAGCGAGCAAAATGTCAGGCCTCTGCAACCTTAAGGAAGTTCAGTCAAAGAAAGAAAAATAAAAAAATCTATTTAAAATAAAAAATAAAGATTGTTTAATAGAACAAATATTTGAGTTGGGACGGCACGGTCTCCTAAAGCTCCAAGGCAAGAGTACAGAGGTCAGGGGTGAGAACTCCCTTGCCAGCAGGCAGCAGCACATCCCTCCCTCCCCTCCTGCCCTGCCAACCTTATCTACTTCCATGAAGGCACCTTTGCTCCTTCTGTCCTATCTATTGCACATATCTTAGCACCCAGCTCCTGCTGAACCTGGAACTCATGTGAGCTTTGTGTGGAGACGGCAGATAAACACCGTTTTGCCTTTGTCAAAGTAAATTCAGTCCGGCTTCACTGAAGATCCATGCTTTTTGAACGTATCCTGGTAGCTCTGACTAGCTCCTCTGCCAGGTTAACCTTGGACGGCTGTGCAGCACCTGCCATTGGGCAGCAATGGGGGTGTCACGAGTTGCGCAGAGCAGCGCAGCACCGTCAGCTGCTTTCTGGAAATCGTGGCATACGGCAGCCCTTCCCTGGTGGCTGTTATCAGCGAAAGTTGCCCTTTTGGACAGGGGAAGCAGAGAGCTGCTGCACACCAGCCTGTGTGTGCAGTGTCTGGTCAATGGACTGCTTTTCTCAGAGGCATTCTGCAACTGAGCTGTAGTGTCACGATCAAGGAAAACTGTCTCGTGCTTGACAGTTTTGCCCGGTCAGCTGATCTCTCCCTCCAGCTCTATCTATTGCCTATCTCAATCCCTTTTACTGTTCCCCCATTTCCAACTTAGTATCATTCACTTTCTTGCCAGCAGCATTCCTTAGCATCCCTAGGCTTTCTACTCCCATGCAGACCTGTGCAATATTCAGCTCAGACCTTGGCCAAACCTGGAATTTCTTTTACTGTGAAAGAAGAGCTGTAAAAGTTTGAGAAAGGATTCTTAATACTTCTTTACAATGTGAAATTGCCTGTAGGCTTTTGCTGTTGTAGAGCACCACTGTGATAAGTTTGTAAAGGAATATATACCTTGCAAAAAAACTACACTGAGAAAAGGTTTCCCATTATGGTTATACTTCCCTATAATTGCTATCCTGGGTTAGTTATACGAGAATCCCCACCTCCCCCAGGGCATTTGTTGCCAGAACAGATCTTTTGATACTTACTTAGGTGGTTGTGTAAAGGTCTTTTAGTGACTGTCAGCTCTACGGCTGTGGTCTGAGCTCGCACCTCTTCTGCCCATGTGTTTTGGGGCAGAAGGTGACTGACTACAGTCCCTTTCCAGCTGCTTGTCGTTGTTGTGTATTTGACCTACTAGTCTGGCAGCTCCTCTTGGGCTGTTTAAGGAACAGTTGCAAGAGCAGCAGATCCATTGGATTCAGCACGGCTACACTTAATAGTGACCCGATGAGCCATTCAAGGGGGGGCTTGGAGCGGTAACCCCTTGAGTTTGTACAAATATAGAAGCAGACATTTGAGCTCAGCCCAACACAGAACAAAAAAAAATTCTAATGTAGAGCTGGTAATAAATGAAGCTCAAATAATTCACTCTAAAAAAGGGTAACAATGACGTGGGTGTGAAACAAACTACTGATTACATTAGTGTCTCCTAAACACTTTTTTTTTTTCTGAGACACTGTTTGGAAGTGGGATTTAGATCTCATCTCTGTGATCTATCACTTGTATCAGATGGATGAAGGTATTTCTAGTACGTTAGATCACGTGGCTACAGCTGTGGGGACATGTACCTTCCAACATTAGGAAGGTGGCAGAACCTTCTAATTCACTCAAATATTCATGTTTTTAGTGATCTGCTAATATGAGCACTGTCGTGATCTTCAAAATACATGCACTTCATAGGAGTAGCTCCTTTGAGCTAGAGTCAGCTGTGCTGTTACATCTGGGCAGCAAATGACAGCAGTGGGTGAAGCAGCTCTGATTTTGAGAACAGAATAACTTAGTTGGCTTAACTTTGTGGTGTACTTTCTGTCTGTGGTTATATTACTTCCATTTTCAGAGGCAAAACAGCTCCCGGTCCCTGCATAATGCTCTGTATGATGGCAGAGCTGCACGTGGAGGCCCCAAGTCCTGTTTAAAACATTAGCTGATCAGCTACTAGTGACTAGCAGCAAAGCTCTGCAGCAGTGCCCAGGGAAAAGTCACCCTTCCAACTAATCTCCAAAATTCTGGGAAAAAGGGTCCAAATCCTGGAGCATAATCATAGAATTTTTTATTTTTTTTTTTACGTGAGCTTTTGTCATGTAGAATTTGAAACTCTTGATTTTCCCTGATTTCTAGGAATAGAAGTCATAAATCAACTTTCTTTCTCCAGGGCAGAACTTCCTGACTTGTACAATGTGTAAGATGCTTGCCCTGTCCTTTCACGAGCGTCCTTTTTGCTGTTGATATAAGATTATGCTCTGCATGCTCTGATTTTCTCATCATCTACAGATGGGCAGGTGAAGTGCTGCTTTTTGCTTGCCAGTATTTGGCAAGTTCTCATGAACAACAAGAATTTCACTTTGCTCCTTGCTACGTCCTGAATTTATCACTTGTGCTCGCTCAGTAAAGACTTTAATGAGTCAGAGTCAGGAAGAGAGACCACTGTTCCTTTTGCTGAGAGCCCCCAAATGAAAGCTTTACATTTAATAATCATTGTTTTTCTTTTCTATTTACTCTCTGCTTTTGAGAGCCTAAAGATTAAGTTCACATTTACACTCAATTCACATTTTAGGTTTTGCTCCTAAATAATGAGGCACAGAACCTTCGTATTTAGTTTTACATGAAAGTTGAGATTCTTATGTTGTAAGGACTTGGGACTTTATGAAAACAGAAACTGTTTCAAGACTTGTAATAAAACCATGAATTTATGCTGAGTTTCAACTTAGAATATTATTTTTTGCAACTGCATAAAGCAGAAACCGATTAACTGATTTTAAAAGGTCCTTTGCTTTTTGTAGGAGTTGGTTACTTATAAAGAAAATCCCTCTTAATGGTCAGAGTAAGACTTTCAAGTTAGGGATCTGTTATTGAAGTAAACTACAAGATAATGCAAATCTCCATGAAGTATTTCTGGTGATGGGTAAAGAGAAAGAAACAGGGAACAGAGGGCAAGAAAAACATTTATAGACCAGAAGATATCAAAAGGATGCAGCTTCTGTGTCTGGCTTGTGATGACAACAGCAACTATTTCTTAACTTTGTGCCATTTTGTTTGTAGGGACGATCCTGGGAAACTTTTGCAGAGCTACCTGTTCTCAATGGGTTCTTTAAATGGCTTCATTGTCCTTTCAACTTCAAGAAAAAAGGGGAAAAAAAAGTAATGGTTAGGCTGGTGAGACTATTGTCTGTCTTACTGACTGTCTCCTTTTTTCCTGAATTATTTTTATTATCCTTCTGCTGTCTTACATCTCACCCTTAGACTGTAGGCTGTTTGGGACAGAGGGTGCCTTTTCCTTCTCCTTGAATGACATCTAACACGGTACGATCCTGCTCCATGACAATGGCTGTTAGGTGTTATGGTCACATAAATAATACATACTAGTCTTGACATAGCTGATCCCTTTGATCTGCTTTGGACAAAGCTTAATGTGGATGTGTGGGAGAGAGGTAGTAATTTCTTAGATACTAAGAGGTATGCCATAAATCTTTCCTTTCCAAGCAAGCTCCTTGATGGGCAGGAGGTTAAGGCTGTCTGAATGTTTCTCTATCCTCCTTGCTATCGCACTCCTTATTTGTGAGTCAAAAAGTGCTGTCAAATGCTTGGCTGTCTCACAGCTTCACAGTGGGAAGAAAATATTTAATGAAGACAATGACAAAGAAGTTACATTAGTGTGTATTAGTAGAAAGTCAAGTATTTTAACCATTTCAGATGTTGCTAGGTAAGGTGAATTGCCACACAGAATGCAGGCATCATCTGTTTCTGATTCCCTATTTTAATTTCATTAATAAAGCATCCCACTTCTTCTGTCCTGAGCCCATTCAATTTGCTGTGTGCTTCTGCTGTTCTGCAACTTCAGACTGCCTGTAGTCTGTGCTAGACCTGGCTTCTCATATTGTGGTCAAGTGTTTCTTAGTTGTTCATTAAGAACAATGTACAGCTGTGGTCATCAACCTTTGTTTGATAAGTTAGGAATTGGTTCTTTAATTATATCAATTAAGAGAAGTACATGAAAAGTTTTGCCTACTTAGAAACGAATCATCTAGAATAAAATGAGTATTTATATTTTCCTAGAATGTTTCAGTTATTTAAGATGGAAGGTTGTGGTGTTTGGTCTTTCATTCTGTCTTTCGTTCTGTCGTCTTTCTTTCTTATCGATTTCAAATATCCAAAGATGTACCACATTGGTTTTCTTGGGTCCTGTTTATGCTTTATCCATAGGTCACCTTTTGCTTTCAAAGTGTTCTATATCATCAGTTAGTGCATATCCCAAACAGCCTTTTAGATACCTAAAATGCTGTTAAAGAGCAAGTTAGGCATCTAAATTAAAAAGCGCCACGTTGATATTAATCTCTGTTCATCTGTTATTGTAACCTAACCCTGAGCTGCTGAAGTTTATGAACTTTCACATTTCCTAGACGCTATAAATCTCTTGCTGCTTACATGGTTTGAATCATCCAATTCTTCTTCCACTGAGCAATCTGGTCTATATCCATCTTAGTCTCTTTAGTGTCCCAGCCTGGTAGGAATTCCCGGATCATATCTCACTTGGCAACAAAAATGAGCACCCTCCAAAAATGCAATGGCATTTGCAGAGGCAACATGCTTCTTCCATTAAAATGTTGTATAGGCAGAAGCAGCCTCTCTTCTACAGCAGGGCAGTTTGGATAGCTTTAGTCTGTGAATCTACATGTGTTTGCAGGTCACTTGAAGGGGGCAGCAGCAGAAGACTAACAGGGCAAGCCCAGATGTGTGATGCCTCTCATAATGGTGCAGAAAATCTCAGTGGTCTTGCATTTCGCTTGCCCTGCGAAACATGGTGGGAATTTTAGGCCTTAATACCACCGAGAAGGAGTTGTCCAAATGTCTCCAAGGTCACCTAAAAGTTTTCTACAGAGCAAGGGAGGCAGTTGAAGCAACATGCAGGTGTGCAGACATCTGATGCAAGGAAAATAATTTGTTCTTATTTTTCTTGCCACAGGCATTCTCGATTTTGGTGGCGATGGCTGATACGCTGCCACCACCTCATCATTCCTTTCACCCATGAATTGTTGGGGCTGTTAGGACTCCAGTGTCAGTAAAAAAGCATATGCTCTACCAATTGCTATTATTCAGTCCTTTTTTTCTTGCCTATGCTGATGAAAATTTGAGAATAGCTGTAACAGTCTTTCTCCACTGGTGAAAAATGGTGGTGTCACAATAATGTTACCAGTCCTACCACTAGTCACAGCCATACCTTTCTCTCCTGGGTGCTGCTGCGTTATCAACTTGCCAGTTGATCTGGGGCGCAAAATGGACAGTGTGGATTGAATCCTAGACAGAAGCAGCATTGTGAGTGAGAAATATTTCAGGCTCACTCATCATTGTACTTTTCTTCAGAAAGGCAGAAAATTGTTTTACCGTTAGTACAACCCAAAAGAAAAAAGGGAACATTATATCATTGCTACTTGGTCTGGAAAGAGAACATGTGGAATGGCCCAAATTGGAACGGGCTGCATAGTTACTGGGGTTCTCTCCTGTACACATACAGAAGAGCCGTTGCTATCTGCAGCAAAAAGTATGGCAACAGAAATGCCGAGTAGAAAGAAACTCACTTTACTTTATGTCTTTCAGATAAAATTGTTAGATGCCAAATTCAGTGGCTGAACACATTCAAAACCCGCTTACATATCAAATCGAAAGCAGATTCTGTTTTACCTTGTGGTTAGAGGAGTCCACAAATGTTGCTCCTTTCACTGATTTACTTCAATAAGAGAAATATAAGTTCAGAAAGACTTCTGTGTTTTGTTTTGATGCCATTTAACAATTCATGTGTAGAAGATACAAAAGAAAATAATATGGGAGGAGGTTACTGCACTGGATTTATGCTGGTGTCGGGGATTATATGGTAGCCTTGGTTCTGATTCTTAAGGTCCATGTGGAGCTTTATCAAGAGTAGTAGCTAGTAAAGTGCCAGCCAACCTGAGAAGTATCTGTCTGCATGGATTGCTATTAGGAAAGAGGGATCTAATTATTTTTGCATTGTGACTTCTTTTCTTCAAATTATTTTTCAGAGTATTCCATTCTTCCTTGCTTTTATTGGGCTGGAGTTTGCTGTCAGCTGGGTTCAGAAGCGTAAGCTGGCAGGTCGGATCAATGATGGCATAAGTTCCCTTTCTTTAGGTATCCTCTCTCGACTGCCAGAGTAAGTATATGTATTATCTTAGCTTAAGACTGTTTTGTAATCACTAAGAAGGAAGAAATGAAATTCTATATTGAAGTTGATATTACTAACCCAAAATGATTAAATAAGGCATATAGATCTTACTTTGCTAAAATGAAGTTGCATAAAAGTGTAACTGTCTTTTTAATCTGTAAAGCTAAATATGATAGTTGCAGGATATTTTCCACCTCCAGTTATATTAATCTATATTTGATCTTGGCTGTCACCTTTTGCCAGTTCTGGGGCTTCATCTCACTTGACTATAGATTATATTGGACTTATATAGGTTCAAATCTGAGTTTTCTTTCATTAAGGTTCAGAAAGAATAAAACAGAAGCAACAAACCAAAACAAGTCCGTTATTTTCATTAGCCTTTAAAAATAAAAGTGTGTGCATATAACCCGATTGATAGAGTTGTGAATATGCATGTGATCTAAAGTTCTTTGAACTCAGTCATAATCTTGTGTTTGACCTCAGTGGATTTTAAGACCTGAGAGAATTGTTGTAAACATGATCATCTAATCTACTCCCCAGTGATTTAACTGAATTAGTTCATGGTGAACAGAGTTGTGTTTTAAAGAAATATCCACTGTGGGTTTTTAAGTACCCAGTAACAGGGAATCCAGCAAGTTCTTTGTATAAATTGCCCTAAACGTCTTTCAGGAGCTCTGACTACTTTTAAGGAACATCATCTTTTAGATCTGTCTTTGCATGAGAGGACCTTCCAGCTGCTAGATTTTATTACGTCTTTTCTGTTAGAATGGCATTATATTTCTATTCCCCATGTATGAATTTACAGGTTAACATCAAATTGCATATGATCTCTTCATTACACAAAGAAAAGTTACTATTATTTGAATTCGACTATATGGTGTATTTTCAAGTCTTTCAATTATTCCCACAGTCCTTTTTCTGAATCCTCTGCAGTTTTTCAGCCTTCCTAGTGTTGATGTCTCAAGTGCACTCCATATTTCAGAAATTGCTACACCAGTGCCAAATAATGAAGTCATTTGTTCTCTATTTCTACTTGTTGTTCCTCCCTTTATATATCCCAGGTCCTTTGAGCCATCCTTCATCCCAAAATATTTTTTTTAGATTCTGTGACTTACATTCCTCATTCATAGGCAATATGTTCATATATTTGGCCATGTAGAAATACATTGGATTGTACATTTGGTCATCCTGAAATAGTGTGAATCCATGAAATGTTGTCTTTGTTACTTAGAGATCCCTGTTTATTGTCATTGTAAATTTTATTAGAAATCTTCTTTTTCAAACCAGTTTATTGATAAAATACATTACAAGAGCACAGTAACAAAAAAATTATCCCTTCTGACAAGTAGCACCAATTTTCTCAAATGTGTAAATCACCCACTTTGCAATCTATTGAACATTTGACTTCTACTTGATTATTTTTAAAAACTTTATAATCAAGAAAAGATTTGATAAGGTCTATGTCTGTGCCTTTAAATTAGGTACAAAGACAACTTATAATGGATTATGTTAGTTTGTGGTAAATATCATGGACAAAGCCTTTTAAGGAGTTTGGTAGATAAATAATGTCACTTAGAGGCGCTCTCCCCAACTCTTCATATATCTGCAAATAAGCAGCATGAGCTCTCAGCATGAGAAATATTCAAACATAAAGCAGTGTCATCAAGCATAAAGTAATGTCTAAGTTATTTGAGAATTTTGTGAAGCTATTTTTTCAGCTAGTGTACAATCTATATTCAAACCATTTTGTTGTTTTTAATATGACTTGTGAGCATAATCTTGAAGCAAAACCACTAAATTTTTCAATATATTTTAAGCTGTAAGAAATTAAATATTTATCAGTATGTTGGACTTGTGTGCACCAACATACAATCCTGATAAAGGTTTGCTCTAGTTTGCATGCAGCTAATATTGAAGTAGTTCAAATGTTGTTTCTTCAGCCTAGCCCTAATTTTCCAGACAGTCACATGCTTCAAAGGTTTACCATGCTCCATACTTATTTTTTTTTCATCTGAAATATTCAGGACTGATTAAGTTAAACAAGGGGACTGAGATACATCTAAAGTAAGTTTGAATGGTTTTGTGAGGCCTTTTGGCTTTCTTTTAAGAATACTAAAATGGTTCAGATACACTTATTCCTGGAACAAACGCTTGCTAAGAAAGCTAGCATTGTGTGTGTGGAACGCAGCTTTGCAAGGTGCTGAGTACTTTTATTATTTTGGCACTCAGTACTTTGCTGCAGAATTTGGCTTGCGGGCTACACAGTTTTCTTAGGAATTATTTTGCAAGGTTGTTTCAGCTGAGTGAATCAAATGATCCTTAAGGACACAAACTTTGCAGGATCAGGCAAATCTGCAGGACTGGTACACTTATTCACTGCTACACCAGCACAAGAGGTCTATTCCAGGTCGCTCGTGTAGCTCTCCTGGCTGGAAATACAAGACCTTCCTCAGCAGTTCTTTCCAAAAAAGAGTTCTGTAAAGCTTTTGACTTTCTGGCTCAATGTGAAAGAAGCAGGCAAAATACACACTTCCTAAATAATTTAATCGCATGTTAATATCACAGTTCCAATGATGACTGCTTAGTGTAACACCTCTTTTGTAAGTAAGAGGAGATGTGAATAATAGACTGTCTAAGGCGGCTTGAACTGAGAAAACAGAACAATTTACCCTTCTGTCTTCTGCTTCCATGGTGTGAAAGAACCGGGTCAGGAAAAAAAAAAAAAAAGCACATGCAAAATCTGTTGCTAAGACTTTCACTTCAGTCTTTCCCTTTCGGGCAGAAAAAAGGTAGGGAAAGCTGACAGAAACTGCTAAAACAATATTTCAGTAGAACCCACAGCATCAGGGGAAATAGTAGTGCAAATCATTAACAGCTGAAGGTTAGATTAACACACCATTGATTGTATCCTCTCCCAGGGACTAATTTTCATTTTCTCAACTAGCAGCAATGGTTTGCCACTTCCTTAAAAAAATCTGTGGTTGAATCTAAAATGGTGGGCTTCAGTCTATTAGTTAGAATGAAGGTTCAGATGCATCACTGCAGAGAGGTCTTTACATTTAATGAAAAAATTAGGAGTCACAGACCATATTCAGCCTCTAAGTATGTTTTTCCATTTCACAGTCTGTATAACAGAAGTACTGCATATCTTGTGGGAAAACAGAATTTATTCAGTGTTTCTTACTTCATTGTTGGAGAAAATGCAAATCGTAAATTGTTGATATTCGTATGCCAAATTTTAAAAATGTAGGTGCAAAAGGAAAAGTCTAATCGGACAAGGCAATGTGTTTTGGTTTTAGGCTTATTAGACTCAACAGCATGTAGTAAGATGAATTGCTTTGTGCGTATATATCGTCTCTTGTAAAATAGCCTATACATTTCTTAAATATAATTTTCTTTGCCTTAATGCATATTATGCATTCCTCTGCATGTATGAATACTAAATGTTATATGCAATGAAAAGTAATTTGGGGGAAAGGGAGAAACTTGAATTACTAAGCTGACTCCCAGCATCCTAAATGTTGGTGGTTAAAAAATTTCTGAGAACTTTTATTCTAAATAAATAAATAACTTTTCTAACTAACCATTGCCAGGAGACTTGAAATGCTGCTTTAAAAATATTCTCCCAAGAGAAAGTTTATTTTGGGTATAAATATCCACTATACAAGTATGTGCATTATTTCATATTGGCCCATTTCTTCTTTTAAAGCAGCAGAACATAAATCAAATCAAAAAGTGTTTGGGGGATAACTGAAGTAGGTACGTTTTCAAACTAGTTGGGAAAGTCTCCGTTCTTTATGGTCGCGCTCAATTGCCAGTTTTTAGTGTTCAACTCTGCAACACAGTCGTACAGTGTGCGAGTGTATATATGTCTAACACAGTTTTGTCAGTTGAGTCTGCAATGAACCCCATTTCTAAAGAGAATGTTACAGTTTGTGTACATTATTTACTCTGGTATTTGCTACAGAGGAGATCAGAGTTCTCTGAAGTGTTTTTGAACATCAGAAAGGCATGAGAAAATGCTTTTTGATTAGTTCATGCTATTACACATCTTAAGATACCTGCACATCAGCAATAATTGAATCAAAGGACTACAACTCCTGTTTCTGCTATAGACCAGCGTATTCACAGTTTTGTACATCATCTAGGTTTTAAATAATCTTTTTCCAGAAGTTAGATTGAAGAGGCAGTTTCATGTGTATTTTAGACCAGCACCGCTGCCAACTGAAGCCCCTTTGACTAACTTGTGCTTCTGGTTGCTCATTTGTGCCTCTGCACCTTCTCTCCCCTTTTGCCAGCATCAGCATTTGTGTTGCCCTGTGGTGAAGTGGCCCAGGAAGCAGATCCAGCACCCCCCCCCCCATCATATTAACCTGCATCAAATCTTACTATGGGTTTGCAAAATCTTGTGCTAGCACAAGAAATGAGCTAGGAAAAAAGCAGTCAGGATTGAAGGACAAGAAACGCTCAATTCTTTTGTAGCATTACTGAGTTATCTGCTTTAAAGCATATGTTAAATTGCAATTTGAAACCAGAAGTTTTCAGTTCTCAATAGCAGCAATATGCAGAGCCGATCAGAATACACTCAGTTCAAGTTGGTGCAAGCAGTTCACAACCCTGTGGAGCTGGCAGTGTCCTGACAGAACTCAAAATACTTGCCTGCATGGATTTAACCATTTAAAGTATGTCCTGGTTTCCTGAAGTATCTACTAGATACTTCACGTGTGACTACAGAAAATTATAATCTCATAAATTAGTGATTGCACGTCTTAGAAGAAAATTTGATACGTGCGGTTTCTCGTAAATTATATTTTCGCTTCAAGACTTATTAGGTATGTTTTTTTTCTCCACATCTGTTTTACTAAGGCTTTGGACAGATGTTTATTTAGAGCATGGTCAGATGTGTTGCTTCTGATCCAGCTGCCCCCTCAGATCTGCCAACATAACTGCACATTTAATTGCTCCCTAACCTGGTCCTGACAAAGTGATCCAGCTAAAAGCAGAAACAAAAGCCCCCCAAGAACTATAAAAGAGGTGTTTAAGCTCAGCTGCATTCATTTTGACAGAGCCAGGTCAGGGAGCAGCTATGCATGCAATTATGCTGGCAGGTCCGAGGGCTGGTAACCACCACACTTAGGGCAGCGATGAGCAGATGGGGCCAAACTGGAAAGGTAATCACTTAACCTGGTTAAATGGCAAGTAAAGCTGCCGTGCTGTGCCATGCCCCAAACCAACCTAACTTCTGGCTACTGCACTTCTGTCCTTCCTGTACTCGTTTACGGGGTCCTCCCTTTCTCTTGTGTTGGTTCAGGTGCTCCTCTGATCCTGCATGGAGTTACTGTGGGACCACAAGGTATTTGCTTAAGGCAGAGAGAGAGGCAAGTGAATGGGAATGTGGCAGCCAAGAGTTGTCAGGCACTAGGCTCAGGCTCTACTGAACCTGCAGTCACAACCATGCCTGCAGCAGCTAGCTACTGCAATTTAAGACACTACCTGTCAATAGATGTTTCCAAAAAATGAGATTTTAATAGGTAACAGGCCTGAAGAGACAGAATCTACTTGCCTTGCCATTCGTCCCCCTCTCCAAGTAGCACTAGCTAGTTACATACTTCATAAGAGCACCCTCCTGGCTGCACTGTCCCCTGCACACTACTAATCGTTCCAACATTTTGCCAGAGGTCACAGTCCTCGCAGCTCTGTCAGAAGAACAGGTTTTGAAATAACTCACTAATCTTCTGTAGATAAAGCAGTCAGAGTAGGATAAACAGTTTCAATAAGGGCGTAGTCTGTGCAGCAGGAGCTGGTAGCCTTTTCAGCAGGCAAACCTGACTCTGGAAGGGGATTTTTTAAATCAGTTCAGTTAACCTCATGGCAGTGACTGTCTACATGAACAATCTTTGTTTGGTCTAGTTAGAGTTTTTTGATCCGGTTTGTCATTGATGAATTGAGTGGAGCTAAACCAGTAAAAGTCAGGATAATTAATCAACACAAGAGTTACCATCAGTTTAACACAGTTTTCTAGATTTGGTGTAATTCATGCTGTGTCCTCAGCAAGTCCAAATCCAGCTGTGCCCAGTAAAGATGCTTGTGCTTCCTGCCCGCTGTCAGGTGCTCATCGCCACCTCCCCAATCCCCTGTTACCGTCCCCACTTCTCTCAGTGGTGAGTCCTTCCCAGGCATATCAGCAGCATTACCTTCAGTGGCTTAAACTGTAGAATTTTGTTTACCTGGTTTATTTTGTTTGAAGCAGGCTGGAGTGCACCCGTGTGGGCAGAGCTGCTGGCAGAGCACAGGAGTGCCAACGAGCAGCTCTAGACAGCCTGGCATGCGCAGAGGGCTACTTTTTGGTGATGACTAAGGAAAGTCCTGAGCCAGAGTTTAAAAGTCTCAAGTTTCTAATGAAATGATATATATGCCACTAAACATTAAAAAGAAGGATTTGGGAGAGAGACTTGGGAGAGTCGGGATGTTCTCAAACTAATTGACTGAAACAACTGGTAGTCCCTACCTACAGTAATGTTCTAGAGATTGCTGTATTTCACACAAGCCTGTCAGGGAGCCAATTATTCTTTTAGGTTGTAACCTCTTACACAGACACAGCTGTTTGCAGAATGCATATTTGTCTACATCCTTAGTATTGCATCATTGCCTTTTTCTATACAGTGGGGCCAGTAAATGGCTTGGTAATCGCCCATTTGTGAATCTCAGAGCCCAGTTTTGCACCTGCTGTGTCTTTAGAAACAAAGATGAGCTGTAATTGTTTGTTCTCAAATATACGTGTTCTCTTCTGGGAAAGTACTGACTGTGAACTGAGTTTACCCTTACTGAAAATATGTTATTAATTAAGTTCAGTAGTCTCTGTAGCTCACAAAATATACCATTTTCTCAAAACCATTAAATTTTGTGTAGATTTTAATTCCATGTGCCTACACGTTTTTTTAAGATAAGTTCTGTCAGTTTGCATGCATTTTGAAAAAACTTTAAGGAGCTGCTTCTGTGTAGAGTACCATTCTGACTGAAGCACTTCTCTGCTAAAAGATGCATTAAGCTTAAATCAGGATTCCACTAGATGGAGCACAGGGGTAGCATTTTTAGAGCTGGCCAACCTAGTTTTCTGGGTCAACACCTAGAAGTTATGGAAACGGGGGAAAAATGTCTCTTAATGATTCTGTAAATCAGCGTTACAGAGCTGAAAAGAATAGACTTTCACCACCGTGTATATCACAGACGAAACCAAACTACTATTTTTAAAGTTCAGAAGTATGACCAAAGCAGTTCAATAGAAATTCTCATGTAAATATTTTTCTTCATTTTGTGATTTGGTGTGCTATGATGTCTCATTGAAGTTATTTCACTATATTTTTATAGACTATAGGAACGTTTATCTGTTACCAGTTCCTTTGTTCTATATAAATTCAGAAGAACTAATCTGAGTTGAATAGAATACCCTTTTCTTTTTCCCTATTACTTTGGTTTATATGTGACCTTTGAAAATATTATTGGTTTGTTCCTAATGTAACTTAATTTGTATTGCAAATTTGCTGACATCTGTAGAAGAATCAAGTAGGAGAGATCAAAGTCAGGTCATCTTTTGGAAAAACGTACTAAGTAAGCATTCGTATTACACTTACATGGTGCCATTTATACAAATATTAAAAAGTCAGGTCTGTTGCCTTGCAGAAGATGACGTTCTAAAATCTCCTAGTATTGTGTGTACTGAATTTACTGGAACAAAATTTACTGCCCAGTGCCCTGGGCAAGTGTAAATAGGTCTAAAGAAATATAACTTGCATTCTCATGAAGGAAGAAGTGTAAGCTACAGTGCCAGAAGCTCAGCTGTACTGAAGTTTTTAAACTAGGATTTCTCGTCTCTTAAAAATCACATGTAATTAAATTTACCAGAAGACCTTGTATAAACTTAGGGCAAAATGTGTTACTACTATGGATTATATCACTAAAGACAGTGGAACTTCTCATTAAAATATTTAACTTGTGCTAGATTTTTAATTGATTGCTTATTTATATATGAAAGAGCAAAGATAAACAAGTGACTTGAATTATATAGACAGGACTTTAATAATAAAAAAGCGTAACACTGACTTTTGTTCTTTTCCTTCCAAAACCTGTTGTTTCATGTTTTATTCCACCCACTATTGTAAATTAATAGTAGTGTCTCAAATTAGGGGATAAAGAGCGAAGTGCAACAGGAACATGTTTGGTGAAGAAAAAGTCAACTCTGTCAGACAAAATCTTATGCAATACAGCCAGCAAGGATACCAAGCTCATCTCTGTTTTACTTCATTTTGCATTTGGTATTTTTTTTTCTCCTTGAGGAAAACTGAGGATTTGCATTATTTAGGCTAAAATGCTAGAGAAGAAAGCCTAGCAAGAGGAAGAGGAGAGGCTTTGATTTGGTGTTGGTGTCTGGTGGGAACATTTTCTCAAAATGTAGGTGCTATTTCCTGTAATCAAGGGCTTTCCAGAGCCTGATAATAATTTCCCAGCTGTATCATTTTGGTGAATTATTTTTTAGCCTTGGGTTATTTCATGACTGGTTTTGCATATTAAGAATGGGAGAGGATCATATTCATCTTGATGATAGAAAACAGGGAATAGAACTCCCACAGCTCCCTCTCCCTTTCCCTACACCTTGTGGAAAGTTTGGCTTTGTGCTAAAGCGTGAAAAAAGCCTTGACTGCAGTATGTCAGGCATATTTCAGCTCGATTTGTGTCAACCCTAATAAGTCAGCTGACAAGGTAATAAATTGGGTGTCTGTTTAAGACCTGGCACCTGTACAGGAAATAAAAGGGGATTTCAGTTGCAGGAGGTTTGCTTTGTTTTGCAAATGGACCTTTTCTCAAGGCTCCTCTACCTCCTCCCCCCTTCTCCTCTTTACTGAAATCATGTTATCAAAATGTTTATTTCAATTGTGACTGGAGCCAGTTTTTCATCTGGAAAAGAAAGCTCTATGAGTATCCTTGGAAATGGAAATCCTTATGCTTTCCACCCTGAAACAAAGGCTTACAGAGCATTTAATTATTCATGTATCCTGCTGTTACATATATGGTCTGAATAATTTCAAGTTATCGAGGAGAAACTGCCTTTGTTCAACATTTTGAAACTTTACATTCATGTAGTTTGAATCAGGCTAGGAGAACTGAATTTATTTAACCCAGGGAAACTGTATTAGTAATATCTCACTATTTTTAATGATAATATAACCTGGTGACCAGGGTGTCTTAACATGTTTCCCTCTGTGTCTGACCTCCAAGGATGCAAGTTTGTTAGAGCCCCTAAGAGTCGATCTTTTGTAGGCCCAGCTGTAGAGCCGTGTTTTTAGAACAGGGGCTCCAGGTTGGATCCCAGTGTGACACCAGGTGGGGACTGCAATACTGGTGAGAGCCGAGGCGGTTTCCTTGGGGTCACAGAATCATAGGGTTGGAAGGGACCTTAGTAGATCATCTAGTCCAACCCCCCTGCCAGAGCAGGGCTACCTTTGGGTCTTTGCTTTTGATACACGAATCTTCCTCCATGCTTGGAAGAGAGACAACAGTTACTGTCTCTGACCTTCTTCCCTTTTGGTGACTGTCCTGGGCACCGTAGAAGTTGTTTCCTAAAACTTTGGTTTCAGGCTCTGAGGCTGATCTGTGAAACGGGACCTTGTGTTCTTTGAAAAGGGTAGCTGCCTTTTCTTCCAGTTGAATTTCCTCCACCTTTTCCCTCCATTATCCCACAGGGATCTACCATAAGTAGATATTAATTTCCACACGGAGAGTTCATCTCCCAGAATTTCCTTCTTGGACTTTTTTAATTAGAGGAAGTGATAATCTGACCCAGTGGAAGAAGAATGGTTTACTAAAACAAATATTATCACCTTTGAATAGAGTATGCATGAACTTTAGAAACAAGGAGAAGAGAACTCTGTCTCAAAGTCAAAACGGTTGCCTAAGTGCATACTTTGCACAAAATAAGAAAATTTTCAGTAGAAATGTTCAAAATCCAAGAAGATAAATCTATGCAATGTATGTAATAAGGTTTTCTATACAGTCTGTCTGTTCTAGGATTTATTACTCCTTATGCAGAGGATTGGACTATATGACAAAAGTCTTACCTATCCACTTCTGTCATATTTATGGTTAAAACCTAACATTTAAATGAGGAAAACCTTTTCTTCAGTTCTCTTCAGTATTTTCAAGAAGTGAAAATGGAACTTGAGGGAGAAAAAATGGGGCAATATAAAACTTTAAAACTCCAAGTGAACTTTCAGAATCATAATTGAATGCAAGCTCTGGACTTTCCTATCTATCACGCTGTAAATTTTTAAAAAATACTTAGCTAAGCAACTCTTCTTTCTCCAGCATTGCATAGTGATATGATGGATTACTTTAAATTAATTACAGTAATCAGCTAGTGTATATGTGCTGTAGAGTTGTGATTCAAGCATGAGGGAAAGAATGTACAGCAAATTACATATATAAAAAATGTGTTGCAGGCTTAGCTCAAGTTTTACACCTTGGCTTCAGCCTGTGGAAAAAAAGGAAAAAAACAAAAAAAAAGGACTTGGGGGTGAAATACTGAAAAGCTGATCAAAAATGGAGGAAATGTACCAGTTCACATATCTTTGGATGTACTGCAAAGGCATTGTATGTTAATAAAAGCAAAAGAATAAAGTAAGAAAACAGTACCTAATAATAACTGATACTCTGTGTTGCAAGAGGTGTTTTAAATTTCCTGGTCATTGAAAAGTTGTTAAGAAATGCCCATTTCTTTATGTTTGAATAATATCAGCTCCCTTCTGACCTGTTGTGAAAGGGATTGAGAATTTATACTGAACTTTACAGATGCCTCATGAGGTGAATTGCAAAAATCTGTTTGGACACATATAATCTTCTTTAAAAATATTTATAGAACACAGCTCTTATGAAAATTAAACATGTTCCAGGTGTGTATGGTCCAACCTCTGGGCATAGCTAAGTTGTTTTTGAAGTGGTAGATACACCTGTCATTGTTAGTGAAGAGAAATTCTTCATCTGCCAGCTGCTGAAATGAAACTTCATGTGTTTTGTTGTGTTTTGGTTTTGTCCAAGAGAAAAACTGGATGATTGTTGTAAAGGTAGAAAGGAGTTGCAGGTAAGATGAGGCAGCTGGCTATGGAAAATATATTAGTTCTCTTCTTCAGGAGCATCAGAAGCAGTAATGCTTCCGTTTCTTGGGATAAAATGGTGGATGTGATGCTATTCTGCTTGCAGGCTAGTACTGGGAGTTTGGGATTTTCAGCTGACTTTGTTCCTCATTAATAAAGAAATTAGCAGCACAGAAGCTCAAGGTGTTTCCTTCTAGCCTTATTCAGATCACTGTTATGGGAAGAGGTGCTAATGCTAGAAGTACAAAAGTTCTGAATGGATGTCTCCGCAAAAATACGGAGATGACCACAAAGTTCAGTCATAGGATGTGGGATGGTTCACAAGCTGAAACAGCCATGTTTGCTGAGGTTCCCTCCTTTTTCAGTGCAGCTACACAAAAGGACAGGCATGGCCAGACTGTTTTCAAGGATGTTTTCCTGGTGTGCGAAACAAGGCTTTAGAGGAGAAGCAGTATAATATGTCCTTTTTTAGTTTTGCAGATTCAAGTATTTCTGGGGCCATGCTGTAAAGGATATAAAAAGTAATCTAGCTGATAAAAGGGAAAAAAGAAAGGCAGGGTTTGGGAAGAAGTAGCATTGAGAAGTGGCACTGAGACAAGAATGAGCAGACATGGACAAATTGATGCATGGAGACTCTGTTAGCTGATTTCAATGTAAGTTGAAGTTCCAGGTGAGACTAAAGTGAAATAGTGACATTGGTCTGTGACAGTCTTTCAGCTGAAGTTTGCAAGGCTGTGACAGCTATGTGCAGTTTGTTACCACCTCTGTTCACGTAGCATCTTGCAGGTATGTAATTTGCAATCTGCATTTGAAGTTCCCTGCATTGGAATCCCTCAGTCTTCCTTAAACTATGAACAGAATTTATAGATTTCTAAAATCTTGCACAATTTTGCACAAAGATGTTGTTCTGATGATAATTTCTTCCCCCTTAAAAAAACAAAAGACAACCAGCAGCAAAATACTAGAACTAGATTAGTTTTTTCTGTGTGTAGATGATGGTGCTAATGATAATCTTATTGCTGACTCTTAGGCCCTAAATTGAGGTGCATTTAATCCATTGATACATAAAACGGCTATGTGTGACTTTCCTACAATTCATATCTTTACCCTACTTTTTTTCTACTTGCTGTTTTCAGAGGCTGCCCCAGTTCAGTTCACCAGAGTCCCATAAACATTTTCAAAAACACAGCAAAGAAGGGTAGCAGGAGGGGGTGTGAGGAAGCTGCTGCAAATCATGCTGTGGACTGCTGTCTTCCACAAAAATGCCAGTTTAAATATAGATCAATCTGCAGCTGAGGCATCATTTCACACCTACCTAAACCAGTTGTTACCTGGGGCACCCCAGTGCCCACGGCCTCTCATATCTCTCATGCTGGGGTTAATGCTTACAGAAAAACCAAAGCAATTTGTTTGGAGACGGCTCAGCCTCTGAATCAGTGAAATGAGGTGGGAAGGTGGTGAGGCACTGAGGGGGAGGGTGTGATTGTGGCAACCCAAATTTTGATTAACTTGAACAGCTGTGGAGAGTTACCACTGAATCTGGCCTGCCCACCCCAGAGCTACTTCCTTTCTCCTTCTTCTGTCTCAGCACTGACCTGTGTTAGGTCAGGGATGGTTGCTCACTTTCTGTAGTTGAGGAACTTGGCAGTGATAAAAGCTGCTGTCTGGTGGCTTTCCTGCCTTTGCAAATTCATTATTTTTTCTCCTTTCTGGTAGTCCTGCCATTTTTCTTTCCCTTCTTTTCGAAGGTACTGGGCTTTGCCTCCTCCTGCTGCATTTATCCTCTTCTAAAGCGAGTTAAGTGATATGCTGAGCAGAGCGAATATCTCACTGCTCCCAAAAGCCCTGTCACCTTGCGTACCCTTCCTTACAATGGAAATAGTCAACGTATTTTAATGTCACACATTAGTGTTTGAGCATAATTGCTGCTATGCTTCAGTCATTTCTGATGTGTGAGTTAGCAAGGAAGGTTTTCTTTCTGGATTTGGGAGAAGAGGAACGTGAAAACACCTGCAGAGCAGAGGAGAGCTTCAGCCTTTGAGCATGCAACACGGATGGTGAGTGGGTGAGGGGGTTCCACTGAAGTCAGTCGTATATTACTTGAGGGAGGCTGCAGAACTTGGAGGCTGGTTTTACGTTCCAAAAAGACTCCTGTCTGATAAATGGTAAATATATAGTAGAAAGGTTCTGTAAATAAAGTTGACAAAATTATTGATCAAAATGTTTGAATCTGTGTTTCAGTGTTTTATTCAGAAGCATTGACTTAATTAGTTATATCTACGTATGGAATAACCACAGACTCTTTGAACTGCCCTGGGACTCACCATGGACGTGGTATTTGACGCTTCTAGGAGTAGACTTTGCATACTACTGCTTTCATCGCATAAGCCATGGTAAGAGTTAATGAGTTTTTAATGTGTTAAATGTATTTTAATGTATTAAAATACAAAAGATATTAGTTTTTTTTAATAAAATGAGGTATTTGGTTTTGTTACTTAAACTGCTCTAAGCGTATATAGCTGCTCTTCTTCACAAGGATTAGCAAAGACTCACTTTTACCTTGAGCATGGAAAACAGTTTATACATGATTTTGTGAAAAGAGGGAGTATCATTTTGAAAGCAGTACCATAGTGAAAGTGAAGTATTACAGGAAAAAAATAGAAAATACAGAAAAACCTAGGGTTAGTACCCTTATATGCACGTATGAAAAACACAGCACAGTACAGGCAACTATTTCAAAAGAATATGTGAATGTACAAAATGGAGAGCAGTAAAAAGCAAGGTAGCCAAAATAATGACAGGACAGCTGGCTAACTTCATCTGTTTCTGTGTGTTTTTTAAAAAAATCTTTTTAAATGTTCAGTTTTTGTTTACTTCGTAAATGAATAAAAATGTTTCTATACTTTAGATATATATGTGGACATAGATATATATGTATCAATCAGGTATTTTAGAAATCCTGCCTGCAATTAACACTTGACTATGTAAATGAGAGCCTTGCCTTGTTTTTGTTTAGAAGTACATTTTTAATCCTACTTCATTTATACAGGCAAGATAAAAAGCACAGCTTAGAAAGGATTTAACCTATTTATTGTGACAATGGAGCCCATGTAAATCATGCCAGTCATTCTGCACATATATATTGTGAAGATGTAATAATACCAATTCCTATATATCTGTCTTGTTACATATTGCTGTTCTATAGTGACAACGTATTTTTGCTATAGCCTTCTGTATCCTATCTGAAAAGGCAATAGCGCTTTCTATCAATCCTAATTTTGGGCCTGATCTAAAGTCGGTAGCAAAGAGGAATCTTCTTGTTGTTTAACAGAGTTTGGACTGGGCTTCTCAAGGCAGAGCGCCCACAGCTCACAAAAGCTGTGGGATCTAATAACGATAGTTTATGCAATGCGCTTTCAGAAAGGGAAAATGTTTTGATGCCAATAGGTCAGTGGAATATATGGAAGTAGGTAAGAAAGGAGCCTGAGCTGCTGCGGGGAGTTGGGAGGNCTGGGAATACGCTTCGCAAACAATGACATTAACAGTGCTGGCAGGGCTACAGCCTCAGGCTGAGAACAGGACCAGGGTGGGAGGCTATTCTTGCATTTTAAAATAAAAATAATTGCCTTCAAGTGTTAGAAAAATCACTAGCCTGGCTGTGCTTTCACTGGAGTCAGTGGTAAAATTCCCACTGGCAGAGAGGGGAGCAGGGTCGGCTCCGCGCTCTCTAAAGCAACTGCACGTATTTCTCTTCCTGCAGGAACTTCGCATTTACCCGTCTGTTTTTCTGTATTATGAGGGGATTGCAGACTTTGAGATGAATCTTGCTAGCAGTTTTAGAATTAAAATCCAAACCAATTCTATCTATATGTAGTGGAGTTGAGGAAACTGAGTAAGTAACAACTTCTCGTCTTAAGAAGGTCTCAGTGCTGACCTGTTCTATAAATGTTAATTTACTCTTCTTCAGGTTACAGAAATATTGTTCGCTGTTAGGTCTGTGCTACTCAGCAGGGAACTGATGCATCGTTGCAGAAAATCACTCTAAATGGAGATTTTAGCTTAACCAACACTCTTTTTTATGGTCAAGTAATGATGAATCCGTAGCACAGCAACACAGCTGCGAAAGTAGGCTGCTTCGGAAGTTGCTGAGGAAATTTAAGTGTAGGAGATGGTTTTAAAAAGTAAAACATAAACTCCTGAAAAATACCTTTGCACTTTGAGAAACCAGGGCACTGGAACAGTCTCTGGTACAGGCAGGCAAAACACACTCTTGCACGAGAAAGTGGCAGGGCCTGGTGATTCAGGCTTGGATGCTAGAGCAATGTTAAAAATTAATAGCACATGTATATCCCAGGAAATTCAAGCTGTGTGGGCTTATGTGTGGGGATGTAAATAATAGCACTAATTGTTTCAAACTGGAAAACTAAAATTCAGATACATTTTGCGGTTGTTCCTTAATACTTGATATAATTTTGATACTAAGAATCATAATCATCACATAGATTCGATAGCTCAGACCCCTGACTTTTTACTTTTTATTATCTTATTTCATGTTGTCCATGCAATAACTGGATTGTCCATTTTTCTATTTGAATAGATAGTCTGAATCATTACAGATTTTAAAGTTTCTTCTGTAGCAGAAACTCTACTATACAATATCAAGTTTTTATCCAGCACTTGGGAAACTATTTTTTCCTCTTCACTATATGTGTGTAATAGCTATTATCATAAACTGAAGTTATACAGCAACAAGGGGAAGTATTTTTAGGTGTGATCTCATTTTGCAAAGGATAGAGTTATTCTAGGTATGTGCTTGTATTTTCCATTGTTTGCAGTAGCCACTAAAAAGTTAGAAAATAAAATGTTTCAGCACTTCTTCCAGCCTTCTTCTGGGCATGATCCAAAAGCCATGGCAGTCAATGGGAGTATTTACTTAGCCACTGCTTTTTCTTCTGGTGTTTTAATGAATTTATAAATCAATGTAACTTTCCCCTTTGTTTCAGTAAAAACACCCGTTATGGCTGTACTACTAAGAAAAGCAAGCTGTAAAAATCACAGGGTTTATTTTAATTTTTTTCAGGGAAGGATATGTGTGGGCTTGAGGGATTTTTACCTGATATTTTAATCTAGCATATATGGACTACTCCTCAAGTTTCCTCTCCAGGTGCAGAGTCCTCGCAGCAGGAGTTACTCCTGCTGGGAAGGGGGTTCGGCGGTCCCGGAGCGGTGCCGAGCCCCAGCCCCGGTGCAGCACAGCCCTCCCCGCGCCCTGGCCTCGCACAGACTCCTGTTGCAGACGCATGACAACGGCAGTAAGGAATTTGGAGGCTCTGTAAACTAATTTCTTCAGCAGCCACACCTTTTAATCAGGGGAGGAAATCTAGAGGCTTCCAGACCCATGCGAAAACAAGGGAGACGGGCTTGTGGGGAGCCCAGGTGCTGGCTGCGGGGTGGGGGGGTTCATGGCGGCTCTGGCGCAGGGGCTCTGCTGGGCCCAGGGGCGCCCCCAGTCTGAGCAGGGCCCTCGTCAACGATTGCGCTCTCAACCCTATGCCCCAACAGGGGATAGTTGGGAGCTGTAAAAGTCCAGTTCTCTGTGTAGGGGAGTAGTTTTCAATCTACGCGTCCTGGGGGTTTGCGTCCTGCAGAGCAGTGTGGTTTTCTGTCAGGCAGGGGACCCTCCTCTCCTCTTTCAGGCCCTGGAAGAAGCTGTCCAAGTCTGGCAGCCAGCAGGTTTCCAGAGCCTGTCTCTTTTTAACAGCAGCTTCCAACACCTCTTCTTTTGTTCTCCTTTACGGCTGGGGAATTTCCATTGCTTCAGTGTCCCTCCCCTCAGACAACCTGGGAGAAGCCAGTTTCCTTCGGCGGGGGCCAACCTCCCCCAGCAGCTGCATTGTTCTGCCAGGGCCACGGCAGCCCGCGTCGGCCGCTCGCCCCCATTGTCCGCTGGCGGCTTCCAGCTGCCCTGCGGGATACGTGACACGGTCCCTGTCAGCGAAAGGCCGAGCCAATATGAGCTGATGGTTTGAGTTATGTGCAGAGTTTGTAAAATAGACCTCAACTGATAAGTGTACCCTCGACAGATTCCCCAGCTGCTACATAAAATTTTGAGTTAGTGGTGTGTCTCTTAATAATTCTGAGTTTATTTACGGTGGATGGGAAATAAGCCCTTTACTACACCAGACGTATTCCGGAGCAATAGACTCCGAGCTTCTCAGATTCTCCCACCCCACAGGACTGACCTCTTGTCCAGGGCCAGCTTCTGAAAGGTCAGAGGACAAAGCAGGAACCCTGAAAACTCTCTTCATCTTTGTCCCTTAAGAGGGCATGCCTCAGATCTGTGACAAAATGTCTCAGTTGAGGATGTTGAGGTTTTCTTTCTAAGATTTCAAAGAATTGTAAGTTTGGGAACTTTTCATCTCCCATTTTGTAGAATTTTTAAAAAAGGGGGTTCTCTTAGACATGACTTACGTTGCTTCTGTCTCTTCTCCCAATAAGTATCTTTTGTTACAGTTTCATAGAACAATTTCTGACTTCCGAAGTTTCTGGCTGCTTTTTCCTATACCATGCTACACCACTCAGTCCTGAAAAAATATGTCCTGCACAGAGACTACGCGCTAAGATCACTGAAATAGTCCATGCTATAAAACAGGGTTGTGTTGAGTTTATTTCTTAAACAATCCAACTCAGTTCAGCAGTCATGGGGTTCACTTAGGCAGTGGTCAAAGACATAAGCAACATAAACCAGATTTGCTAGCACAGGATCTATGAGGTAACCGGAGACTTCAGTGAGAGCGGAGAGGATTTTCTGGGTCAATAGTGCACAGGCAGGTAACTCATTCTTTTATAAAGGTATAAGAGTGGATAAATTGGAGCAGGCAGTGTCTCAGGATTCATGCCATTAAAATGACTGGAATTGGCAACAGTAGAAGCTACTCCTGTTGTTTCTGCTAATTATATATGTAGCCTGCAATAATAATCCTAATACATTATCACTTCGGACACCAGTGCGATGCTCTGTTCACTGTTGAATGAGAAGGCAAGTTTTACCTTGCAGGATTGTTAAAGATAGCAGGGCTCAAAGACTCTTCAGCATCTACATTTAGTGCTCATTTTTGGAGGGTGTACTGGAATCATATGATCATGTTATCTTTATTTATCTGACCCATTCCTGCTTTGAAGTGGTCCTTTCGTCTGCATTTTATAATGTATTTGTCTGAAGTCAGTATATTAGAATGGACTCGTTAAGTAGATTTTTATATTAAGAATTGATAGTATATTGAAATGATTTTGGATTTAAAGGATTTCAGATTTATGAGAAGTTCATTATAATAAAATGATGTCTGACTTTTGTTATTGGAAACAAGGTCAGAGGCACAAGGTTTTATTCCAGGGAAATCTGTATTCCCCTAGAAATGCAGTAAATGACAGTGCTCCTTTACATGGCATAGACTCCCTTTGGTGGGCAGCAGGGAGGGTTGGGTGGTGGTGGTTTTTAGTCTCTGTTTACCTGACTAGAAATTCAGTACCATATTGATTAACCAGCATGAAACGAGTTTAATTCCACCCTGGTGAAAGATAGAAAACTTTGGGAACTGTCAAGCAACTGGATGAAGCTCTGCTCTTTTTCTTGTCACAGCTTGTGTTGATTGCAAAGGGAATTGATACCCAGTGATTAAGAGAAAAATATTCTCTTCTTGTGAATTTTAGAGAAACACTTTTTGCCATTCTGTCAGTTGTTTTTTCTTATATTTTAAACAGGCTTGGGAAAGCAGGATATTAAAATGCTGACTCTGCTGGCCTCAGAAAGAAAGCAAAAGCAATAGCTGGTTGTCATATTTTCTGTTCTATCTTTTGATTGATTCTAGTCTAATACCTGCAGACAGCATAACATGAATCGAAAATAGAGAGTTCATGTGATTATGATTCATTCCCTGCCTTCCAACTCCACTGTAAATAAACTACATCGCTTGTTATTTCTATACTCTTGTTTTTATATCTTTGACCTTTCTCATACTTTTCAGAAATAAGAGGTGCTCCTTTACCATGCGTAATCAAACTTTCAGAGCATATACTGAATTTGTAGAAGACAACAGTCAATCTTAGCAAACCCAAATGCTGCCATTCCTTCTGACATTGAAATGTATATTTTGGTTGGAAAAGTTCACCTGAAAACAACCTCAGCTGCAATGAGGCTTCCTGACATGGAGTGGTCTAGGGTCCCATAAAATTATAGGAGCCTGCTTGTATTGTTTTCAGGTTGTTATTGTTCATAATAAGTTCCTGTTGTTTGAAAGACTGATTTCTTGTATACTGGCAAGAATAATGTCCTGATATGAGGTGAGGTTCACTCATTTAGTCTGTTAAATTTATTGTGGCACATGCAGATATTACAAGCCCCTTCCTGTTTCGCTTTAGAACCTGTGAGATAATAACAGACTCTCTGAAAAATCTCTATAACCTGAAGAGTTTAGAAGATGGGAACAAGAGGAAATCCAGTAAAGAGTTTTTACTTAATTTTAATTTCTGAATATCCAAAAGATGTTTACAGGTAAATAGATTTTCTAAATATGTGATATACCAGAGATTATTAAGTATTACGGTAATAACAAATCCACCAACAGATTGGACGGCAGGCAAAGTGAACAGCTGTGGATTTTTGGCTCTTTAGAACTGCTGTAGGATGTGCTCCAGAGCAGGAATCTGGTGTAGCAGAGGGTACTACATTGCCCATTGCTATAGGCAAGGAACCAAACTCCATGATCTGGGTGCAACATCTAATCCAAGAAGACATAAACGACTTATTTTTGGATGACAGAAGGGTAACAGGAGAAAAGTTGCTATACACTTGCTATGATTCTTGTAGGTTTTCTGTAAATATCTGGTAATTGTTTTCTTTGCCACAAGATACTGGGAGAGATGGATCTCTCTGGTTGTTATGAGTTAGGCCTTGATGTCAGTAGGGAAGCAATCTTTTTTCAAAATTTTTTGATGATGCCAGAGACAATATGTCTTTTACATATCATGAATACTTAAATATTCATGAAAGCATGAACTGATGCTATTATGACACAATTTTTATACCAAAAATTCAGGTGGTAATTTTGTCTCCTTTCAGCACTGTTTATCTTTTCTCAAGCTCCCACTGTGAAGAGATCTGGCAAGCTCCCCCATACGAAATGAAAAAGAAAACATATTCCTCCATTTTCCTTGTTAGTCATCTTTTCTTATGGTTGGGAAAGGGGCCAGCACAAGGTTAATACTCCTTAAATATCACTCAAATCCTGCTTTGAGGATTTACATATTACATTGGCCATCTCAAGGCTCTCTATATAGACACGTGTTACCTAGGGGTACCTATGGGTGTCTGGAGGGTAGCATCTTATCTTTCTCCTACCTGCAGCACCTCAGTTGTCCCAGAGTGCACAGACTGTGGAAAAAACTCTGTATCTGCTTGCACAAAAGCCAGTTTGTAACATGCTTTTACAATAAAACATTAGAAAATACAAAAGAAATAAATATTCAAAGCCATGGGGGAAAAAATAGCTGTTCTTTTTCATCTAAATTTTTCTTCAAGGTGGTAACACTTAAACTTTCTGAAGCTTGAAAAGAATTTCAGAAGTTGTTTGTGAAATGACTGTCTTCTGAGATCCCCAGGATCTCAGTGTGTGGACTAACAAGAGGTTGTAATGAAGAAACCGATACCTTGCACGCGTGGCTGTTGTGTTTACTCCTGCCTATTAAACTAAGCTGATGGAAGTGTCATTGCACACGAACAACTTAAAACAGAATTTTACGGGATGAAGTGGGAGACAAAAGTTTGTTGTGAATTGGCATGGGTTGACCACTCAAAAAAACAGCTGCTTTCATACATTTGTATCCTTGGCTAGTGCTGCCCTCTAGTCTGCGTGTGTGCATTTTAAACAGGAGAAGAAAAATAATCCCTTCTTAATCTGAGTGGAGACATGAGGGTGAAAGCATCTAACTCACTGTGCAGAGAAACAGTTCATTTGACATGCTTTTCCAAGTGTGCTGCTGAAAACCATTGCAATGGTGCATAACGCTTGTACTTCTTAAGGTGTTATAGAACATACAGTAAAATGTGAATTAGCCAGGTTTTGAAGTGAACCTTTTTGTAGTTAGTGGCTGTGGGAGAGGAGAAACTAGTTCTTCTGCAATAGTTTGAAGATTTTATTTTTATGGAATTTTAACTGAAAAAAAGGTTTGAAATAGTTCTATTATATACATTATTTGACCTCCTAAATGGTATAGAACCACCTTCAACCAGGTGACTTCATAAACTGCAGAGAGAGACCGGATGTTTTGAAGTTCAACTACTTGTTAGAGGAAAGCAGTCCAGCGATGTCTGTCTTCGCTTCTTTTTTAGTTTCTGTCTTAAACTTTGAATATGTATTTTATGCTAGAAACTTATAGTAAGTGAAAACCCACTTGAGAATAACATATTCTTATTTCCCTTGATCTAATTTTAAGCTTTTTTACTTATTTCAGCTAAGGGCTTCTTACTAAATTAGAGAGAAACATAAAAATGGTCACTAACATCTACTTCCTGAATAACTTGCAAACAATTCACTAGATCCAGGCTCATTTGAAATACATTTCTTTCCTAAACCCATTGCAGTGACTTTGGAGATGCTAGCTCTTGGTTTCTGATGCAGCCGCTTTGCACACTTTGCAAGTCTTGCAAGAGTGCTTTGTCCTGGGCTGGAGGGATGTTTGAAGAGAGGCAAGGTTCATTTTTATGTCCCTTCTGTTTTGTCAATCTATTGAAATCAGCAGATCAGCAATAAAAGGTACCAAATGTAACAACAGTTTTTAATTTGTGATATCAAAATGTGATTGTAAGGAATTAGATTTAGAGTAAAAGCACACGTCATATAATTCCTCAAACAGCAGCAGTGGTAACTATTTCTTGTCACTAAGTTTTAAAGTAGAAGCAGAGGCCTAGAGAAATAAAAGACATTGTTAAAACAGATGGCCCATTGAGATGCTTGTGCTTTTTCTGTTACAAAAAGAAGTTGTTTTTCTCCTGCTGTGCTAGTAAAAATTGCCTGATCATTATTGCTCTGTTTGTTGGTCTGTATAGTTATAGCATGGAGAAAGAAATGCACAGAATGTTATCTCTCTGCATCCCTGCTCTGAAGCAGTACTTTACCTAATAGGCACTATGAAGGTCTATGGTACTTGGTAATTTCAAATACCTCCTTTGAAATTTCTTTTTAAACACTTTTCAAACTGTGCAGAATTTAGCTTTGGAGCACCTGCACAGTCTACCTGCAGGGAAAGGTAACGTGGCTCCTGGGGAGCGTTTGCGGTTCTGTGGGGGGGGGATGCAGAGCACGGACAGACCCTGCTTTCCTCCTGGGGAGGTGGTCTGCTCTGAAGGGCTTGGGCTCATACTTGTGTTCCTCAGTGGGACACATCGGAAATATCGTTATTTCCACTTCTTCCAAGGACATGTGCTCTTAATGCAAATTTTTCTGTAATTTAAATACACTTTTCCAGTGTGTTTCTGTAGATACATGTGTATTTTATGCATGTACGCATAGAGAGAATTTTTTTAAAAAATTCTGTTTGGTATCAGCTTATGTCACTGTCTGAAATATTTCCAAGTGCACACAATCAATCGTTTCAGAATTAGCTAAAAGAAAAAAAGATTGTTCATTTCTAATTGCACCCTCAGTTTTACTGACTGATGTGCATTCCTTACAAAGAATAGGTGCATGATTATTTGCAAATTTGAAAAAGGAAGTGGTTTTTTTGCTATGCGTAAGAAATTTAACATGACTTTTTAAAAGCAGACTAAAAGTGCATTCCATCCCAACCCCCAAACGGCAATCTGTTCCTTTCAGGATATTACTCAGATTTCTAGAAGCTGCATGTCTGTAATAGTTTTCCTTGCTTGCTAAAAATCTAGTGAGGCCATTACCATTTAAAATACTTTATTATACATTTCAAGATTGGCAATTAACATTTAAAGTGTGTTTGGAGCAGACAAAACATTATTGTATCTGGACAATGTTCTTTGCATGTATGTTTCCTTCAATGCATCTTTATTGCCTTAATTAAAGTATTGAAACTGACAAAAATGCTTTTTCAGTGTAGGAATGGCAATCTTTTCCACATCACGCTCTATCTAAATTGATAGCATGCTGGTGGAAAGTGTAACTTAATAAAAGATTTTTTTTTTGCCTTTATTTCTCTATTTAATAGATAAAATTATTAGTAAATCTTTTTTTTTGGCATAACTTTTTTTTTTTTTCAACCAAGGATATTTAAATAACTTAAAGCATTTCTCAATCATTTTTTCTCAAGAATCGGAAATTGTCAAAACTGAATAAATTCAGCAAGGTTAAATATTTTAAAAGTAAAATTACTACTTAAAAATGAAGACGTGCTCTAAACAAAACACAAACATCCTGTTGCCAGAAGATACATACAATGTTCTCCTGTATAAATCTGTATGAAAGACAGATATCTCAAATATCCAAATTCAGCTGTTATGGTATTCATAGTTGGATTCTGCAAAACACTTGGATTTTAACACTGGATTTTGGCCTCTTGGCTACTTATTTTGGTGGCTAAATGGGAACTGAAGTATTCAAAAAATGTATTTCTGTTTCTGGTAAACAAAAATTGTGAATAATCAGATCATATTGGCTTTTATGCATGGGAAAGTGGAATATTTTGTACGGTCCAGGAGAAGGACTCTTGATTCTACCTAGTTTTTAACTTTCCAGAAACTCTTACAAACTTTTCCTCTGAAAAACCCCACGATCATACTCAGTCTTTCTGATGAGGACAAGTAAATGGCAGTCATTACACAGACTGTCAGTAAAATGAAGGGAGCATTGCTTCAGATGGTGCAGAACACCCTGGATACCTGGGCTTGTGAAACATGGGTGATACGCTTTTACTTTTAACTTTAATAAAATTAGCAGAGTTCCTTTCTATTTAATAAATGTACATCACAAATATCATTGTTGTTCCTAAGAGTAACTACCTCTGAGTTGTTTGTTGTCTAGAAGTGATGTGAGGCAGGAATGAGCAAACCCGTCAAAGTCAACTCTCAAGTCTTTCCCGCTATTTGGGGCCTTGCTCTTCTCCTGATCTCTCTTACCCACTCATTCTACTGTGAAATTTCATTTTTTTTTTTAATTACAGATGTTGTTTTGGTACTTAAATATACTTTTGTTGTTGTTGTTGATTTGAAGTTGGAAAATAAATCAAAAAGTATTATGAAGAAATGCAGAGCTAAGTATACAAGCTTGTTATATCATTAGCAGCTTTCCTTGTACCATATGGGTAAAAAGAATGAGTCATGAATGCTTTGCAGCATTCCTATGGGACAAATGGCGATGCGCAAAGTGCCCGTAGTACACATCTAAACTAAATTCATACAAATGATAGAATTTTAAGAAACCTTAATATTAATTTTTGCTCTTTTGTCTTTAAATATGGTATGATTAAGTTAACTTCTCTTCTAAGAGCACTTCAACTTCACCAAGCAGAGTTAAGTTGGAAAGCATGGAGCTGGTTCAAAGAAATAACAAAGGAGAAGTGAGTGTAACCTCAGGTAAACAAGGGACTTCAAAAAACCTCATTGCATAGTTTGAATTCTTTATTTCTTGTCCCAAATGTTTGCTAAGCAGTTTCAGATTGGATACCAGGATGATGATTTGGAAAATTTAAAGTCAGCAGTAGCTTTAAATTACTGAATAATACAAAAAGCTGAACTCAAAATTAGGTAGATTCAGAAATTACTGACAGTTTCCTTTGCTAAATATGTATCTTTGGTAATAAAATTTGAGTGTCTTAGAGTGGTTTTTTACACAGTTAAACTGCAAAGTATTTTGCAGAGGAGATGAATTCCATTTTGCCCTTCTGTAAAATAGGGGAAGGACGGCATAGGCAGATAGGAGACTTTCCTAGAACAGTGGCAGAGCAAGGAACAAATTCAGGGTGAGGTCCTTGGGCTACTGCCACCAGTCTAAAGGCAATGCTTCCATTACAGTTCTGCAAGTTATGTTCTTGGGGTTTTTTAAAATTTTTTTTAAAGTTAATTAGTACTCACGTTTCCTGTTTTGTTACTATCCTAAATCTAAAGTTTAATTGGCATAAGTTTTGCTGTATAGTTTATTTGGAAATCAATCTGTATTCTTGTGATTTGAGTGGTTTCTTCTGGATGTATGTAACACCTAAAGTGGAAAAAAAAAAAAAAAGCCTGTTTAAAGATGTAGGATATTTTGCATGCATTGCAGATATAACTGTGTAATAAATACAATTGCATATGTATGCTCCCTGTAGCTACAGAAGTACGTATTCACAGAATAAAAACCACACTCAAAGGAATCCAGACTGCTTATTTTTATACTTACTGATATCCCAGGGAAAAAGGTAAAAAGCAGTTTATAAAACCTGGACAAAAGAAGGATGTAACTTTTTTTTGTAGTCCCTTGGGCTGAATCTCAGCTGAAATAACTGACAGTTTTTGGACTTACTGAAGGAAATGATGAGTGAAGATAAATATCCAGATGTTTGCTGGCCAGATGTGTAAGGTTACATTTTGGACGGCATGAATGCTCTACCTGTGTCTTCTGAGAAGGAAGTTGTAAATAGTAAACATGCTAAATTTTTATTTCTGCAGTTTGGGGAGAAAAAAGAGGTTCAAAATTAAACTCTGTTTTGCCTTCAATTTAGTGTTTTAAGAGCAGATGCAGGGCAAATTTGCACAGTGTGCAAGTGGATTTTTTTAATGGCCATTATGTCTGCGTGGCTAACTTAACACCCTTTGTGCATTGTTCTCAATTTAGGGGAGATGCAGCTTATGGAACTGTCTTAATTTTCCAGCAGTAGGAAATAGGTGTGTCGAGTCTTTGAAAGTTTCCTATTTTCTGTTCCCATGTTTCAAGCTGCTTATTTACAACAACAAAAAATTTAAACCTTGACTTTTTCCCCTCTTTCCCCCGCCTACGCTAAGTCTCTCCCTTTCCCACCTAATGTACGGATCTGCTTCTTTTCAAATAAATTGTTGGAAGCGGCTGCCTGCTCATACAGCAGCGCAGCTCATCTCAGCTTGTGCTTGCTCTCAAACTTGGGAAGAGGAAAGAAAAGTCTTGTTAAAGTCAAGTAAATAACTTAGCTGCTAAGCAGTAGGAAAAATATTGGATTTGATTGTGTATTATTCCCATATGGGCGAGATATATTTAAAATTGAAAAGGAAACCAGCTCCCTTAAAACTTAAAGGGACAGATTTTCAAAAATTGGCAGCCAATTTTCGCCTATAATTGTACTTAATGTGGAAGGGATTTTCCTCTGCTGATGAGGGATAAGAGGGTCTTGCCACCAGACTAGCAGTGAGGCAGAGGAGGCCCCTTTCAGCACGTAGATGTTGTTACTGGCCAGGTCTCTCTCTCCTTCCTGGGGCTAAACATCTCCCATGGCCCTCAGGGCCTCGGAGAGGCGGGTGAGGGCTGGAGCCTGCCCCAGTGCATGGGAGGTGATGAACTCATTTATGTGAACTCCCCACTCCTTTAGGAGCTCCAAAATAAGCATGTCAAGAGCAAAATGTGTGTGTGTGTGTGTGTGGGGGGGGGGTGTTGTTTTTTTTTTGTTTTTTTAAAAACAGCTTTTAGTCGGGGATATCCTTCTCCTGGGTAGGCAGCATTGCGGAGTGTTACAACACTGCAAAATGCCTTAGATGGCATAGCCTGTAATTTTAAATGGAAAGAGCCTTGAAAGGTGGTTGGTTTTTTTTTAATTCTGCTTATGTAGACCTGTTGTTGTGTTACCATTCTGCCGGTGTGTAAACATTAGAAAATGTAATAACTGTATAATTACAGAAATCCAGTCTCTTCCTCCTTAGAAAAAACAAAGAGCTTCCAGAAACCCTTGTCTAAAAGACACAGGCTGTCCAACCCCAAATTTTTTCAGTGCCTTACTCATTTCTTCCCAGTCATGTGTGAGAACATATGGGCTCTGGTGCATGACCTGAAGGTCGGCCATTGTAAGCATGTAGAAAGAGCAACTGCTGCTCCCCATGAGGAGAGAATAAATTGCCAGGCCCTGGGAAGAAACCCTTCAGCTAAAGACTGAGTAACTAAGCAGTGTTCGGAAGTTGCCCTGGTCCATCACTGTGATTATGGTGGGCACCGTAACCCCCTGGGCGAGCAGGGGATCTGGACCTTGCCACCCACTTGTTCTTCCCACTTGTGGCTGCTGTTTCCTTATGCGGGTGGGGTGATGGGATAGCAGAGAGATAAAACACATTCAGGTTTGCAAGTCAAACTCTTTGTTTTTCAAGCATGTCATGGTGGCTTATCTGCATGTGTTGCCAGGTCTTGCAATATTATCGCATGTCTCAAGAACTTCATTTGCTGTGTTGGTTTTGAAATAATTCTGAGATTATTTTTCCTTTGGCTTTGATTTTTGTGCCTATAGGATGCATTTACTTTGCTTTTTTTTTCTGCATCTTGGAGGAAAGAAATCCTTTTTATAATAGTGGAAAGGGTGGGATGTGGAAGCTCTGCTGGATGTGGAGGAGAGCATGGTGAGGTCTGGATGGTGCAGAGGAATGTAACAGAAAGCAATAGGCATTGGGGCAGTACGGAGGAATGTACGTGGAATCAGGGTGAGTTTAGGAGGAGTGATCTGAGGCTAAGGGAGGAATTTTATGATGGATAGTTTCATGGCCACTGCATGACAAAGGAATAAAGCCCTGTCCTGTAGAAGCCCACAGAAGTTTTACTCTTAACTATAAAATGAGAATTCATACCAAAAATAAAGGAAAGTCCTCTTTTTATGTCAGGCACTAAGAAATCCTGTATTTTTGTGTACAGCTAAAATGAAATATATACAGCTAATAGTTTTTTTTGTCATAAAGTTTGGGCAGCCCTTTCTAGTCTGCTGGAAATACTCTAGTTAGTTCCCAATTAGCTATGCTTCAGAAGTTTATGATTGTCAAGCAAATATAATGATTTTTCAATGTGTGGAACTGGCAAGAGTAGTTTTCAGTGGATGAGTTGTGTAAAATTGTCCCCTACTCTCTGTTATAAAGGAAAAAGCAAGGGCTAGAGGAATATATTTTATGTATATTACGTGTATATTTTTTTTAATATTTTTTATCCCTTTAGAGATATCTAAGATTTTTCATTTGCTTAAGTTCAATAAAAGGCTGTATTAATATTTTTAGTTACATATAGATTTATATCTATTATTTGAGTAATACAAGCATCCCTTGAGACATGCGCTACTGAGTGTTAATATAATTGCTGAAAAGTTTCACACATTTTTTTAGTTGGGAATAATATCCAATATGTACTGTCTTTTGTGTGAGGTGATAGCACAACATTTTACACATTAATCAAAATAATTCACAGAGCTTACTTCATCTTCCACTCTAGTAGGATATGGTTACTACACAAATAACTTTAGGACAGGAAGTAAGAATAATACTGTAATTAACTGAAATTGCAGGGGAACTTAGGTAGTCAGAATGTAATTATGCAAGGCAGAATTCAGTCAGGAAACAGGATTAACTTTCCTGTTCTTTTGAAAAATGCCAGATGATTGCTAATATTTATAAATGGGTTTTACACATCAACTGAATGATGATGCCTGTGACAGAGGAGCTGCCTTTAAAATTATGCTAAGCAGTTGGTTCCTCTCTGACTCAGTGATAAAGATGCTTCCTCCAGAAGCAGCTGTTAAATTTCCTTCTTGCAAGATAGATTTCCTTAACAGTGTTACATCCAAACACTGGTCCAATCTTTGTTAGTTTGTCAGGACTAATTTGATTGCAGTACATCTAATGTAAAGTCAAATTGAAAATGACTGAGTAAAACTGGTTAATTTGAGGAAAAAATCACAAAAGCGCATATTCTGATATGTCAGACACCGATAGAGGAAAATCTGTCATGGCAGATACAGGTTCAATAGTGAAGTATACAGTTATCTTTAACTTTCAAAGGATTACAAGACCTCTCCTAACTTTAGTAGAAATTATTTATATAACCTGTATCACAGCTGAAAGAGTTTGTCATGTGGTTTAGAAATAGCACAGTAGAGGTACAGTCAGAATCAAACTATGCCAGAAGAAATAGGAAACAGGAGTAGCTATTAAGTATTTTCAATTAAAATCCAAATGCAGGGAATGATATTTAGTTCGGGAAGAAATTCACTGTATCTGTGATTTGCTCTAAAGAGAACTTTGGAATGCTAATTGAAACCAAAGCATTGTAGCCCTGAGTCAGACTCAGGTGAATGCTGTATTGGCAGCGACTTTGAATGCTAAATAATAACAAGGTCAAACGAGCCACAGTGTAGTCCTACGGTATGCTAGCAATTCCCATACACAACCAGAACAACTTGAATTGTAAGCCTGTGATTAGTCTTCAGGGAAGTAATGAATTCAACCTTTGATTATTTTATTTATTTGTTATTTGTTTTTTAAATTGTTTGCAATATGTTTAAGGATATTAAAATTAAATTCCTGACTGCTGTGTTAATCTTTGAAACAAGTTACAGGTGTTAGCTATTTTGAGATTGGGATTTATTTTAAAGTAAAAATTTTTTTTTTCTAAATTTCTTCTTTTTCCATAACTGTGAATAACTCCATTAATTCTCTATAATCTACTAGGTTGACACGCTACATTTACAGTATGATGACCATTAAATATGTTGTTTTGTAGAAGAAAGCATGATGTTATGCTGTTACAGTTTAGTGTATAATACTGCAATCTGACACTTCCAAGAATATTATTCTCAATGCATGCTAAAATTACTAATTCTGCACCTAATTTTACCACATTGACTGAGTTAATCTACAGGGTAAAATCACAGTAAATCCTCTGCCCTCTTAATGATTTTGAGACATTGTTTTTCCTTTTGACATGTATATTTGTATGGAATGAGATTTCATTAAGCAGTATTGTTTACGTTAGATGCCCAAGTGCCAGGCTTTCTGGTCAAATAGCATCCTGAACTCAAGGGCTGAGGTGTGACAGTTCTGTATCTTGCTTTAAGGAAAGCGAACTGAAAGCTTGCTTCTGCCTTTTTGGCTTCCCATAGTGGTGAGCAGATCAGCAGAGAGATACAAAACATTAATCCTTCGTACTCACTAAAGTATGTCTGACATCATAAGCACAATTCTGCGGTATTTCTTAAGGAAAGATTTGCCAAGACTGTAAAGAAAATGTTTTTGCAGGGAGCCTTACTTTGTCCTGACATTTATGTGAGGACACAATTCGCCATGAACCTTTTAGTCTTCCTCTTCCTTCAGAGAATAATGAAAGGAGCCTATTCATCCCGGTCTCTTGGCGTTTTTGTGGAAAAATAATAGTTCAACTGCACAGGCCCACTCCTCATCTGAAATATGAGTAAGACCTGGAGCTGGAGCAATCTGTGCCCACTGCATATTTCTACCAGGATGCTGGACTGTTGCCATTGTCAATAATGTTGAACCTAAACCCAGCATCCACAAATGAAAGAAACAGATAAAAATACTTATAAAAGATCAATGCTTACAGTATAAATATACCGAAGATCACGTTAGAAAAAATATGTAGGGTAACTGTTTATTATTACATTAGGTTTTAAAATATTTACGCTCTGTAATGGCCTTCTCTCATTTTGTAGTTGGGGAATATTCCTTTGGGAGCAATGGCAGGATGTTTTCTGTTAACCTCATTTTTTTTTCTAACTAGAAAAGGAAAACCTTTTCTAGCCAATTTTTCTTTTTTTCCTCTCTGTAACTAGGTAATAAACTTGTATCTAAAAAAACACTTGCTAGAAAGTGCTGTTATCTGTTTAAAATTTACGGAAACACAGTAGTTTAATGGTACAATAACTAATGGTCAATTATAGAGGAATTCCTCCGGAAGAACAAGTCATGACTGCAAGTGCCAAATAAATCTGGTGGTGTGACATGGATAGTAAAATTTCATAACAATAGTAATCTGAGGGTTATGTTTTCAGAGCAGATTGGGTTGATAGTACTACAGCTGACCTGGCTGTGTTAGATTTAGTATGTATGTGAGGTATAATGGTACTAAACTACTGAAGATTGAACAGGGTGAACACTGTATATGAGGTGAAGACTTATGATTCCAGACTAAGTACTAAAAAAAAAAAAAAAAAAAAAAGAAAAGAAAAAAGGTATCTTGGTTTGGACTTCTCAAAAACCAGAATCTTTCCTTAGGTTGGTACCCTTAACTGCAGTGTTGTAACCCAAATGAATGGCTACAAAAACAAAGCAAAAAATTTTTGTAATGTCTTTTCAAAACTGAAATATTATCATATGGAATAAATTTAAAATCTGAATTGCCACAAGCAGTCTCCAGGTGTAATATATAAAAGAGTTGCAACTTCACTGCTACTGTGAATTGCAAGACTGTTGCTGTGACTAGTAATGGAATTAGCAGGGAAATGGGTAAAATTTTAGATTCCACATGCTGTCAGCCTCCATGTCCTTGTGGTATTTTGCTTATTAATGCTATTTTTTCCCCCCAAAGATTCTTAAATCTTAAAAAAGTGAACCCTATTGTTCTCGGATAACGTGTCTATGTTTAAGTGCTTATATTTTTACTAACACATTAAATAGAATTGAGTACAATTATTCTTTTAGATAATTTTAAAAAATGTTCTGTTGCTGAAAGTTCTAAATAGAAACCTGCAACAAAGTTTAATGCTCGTTTTTTGTAACTTGTCAATATATTTGCTTTTAGGATATGAGAAAAAAAATATTCTATACCATTACTATTGTGATTTAATTTTTTTTCAGACCATCTGGTAAATATGCACAGCTGACTTCTTAAAGAAGTCCATTCCTCATTTATATTCTGGAAATACTGTAAAGAACTCAAGTTTTCTTACAATTTCAGATTTCCAATTAAATGAATCAGTCCTGGAAATTGAAGGCATATTTTTTACGGAAAAAAGATTAGTTGCTTTTAAGACTACAAGACTGCTTGGTTTTTTTTCAGATAAGAGGGTTTTCATTGTTTTCATTTAATAAGTGAATCAGAAATTTTAATTTTCTAGTTGACTGAAGCGGTGTGCTAAGGTTTTCTGTGAGTGTGATTTGCAACAGTATGAATTCCATACAGGGTGCACAAAATAAAATTATTTTTCATCTTTAAGAAGCTGAAGAAATGAAGGACTGGGAAATTCACTTAACACTTTTTTCATGAATATAGGTAACATAAGCACAAATAAAAATAGTATCTCAGACGTCACTCATCATTTGGTTGCTGGAAACATTAATTCCGTAGCACAGTGCAGGGAGTAATTACTACAGCGAATGGTTGTTTTTCAGTGTCTTGAATATGATGATGGCACTGACATTTTAAAAGAACACGTGTAGAATTCAAATTTTGTTTAACATAAATAATGTTCAGTCATAGATTTATTTTAAAGAATAAGTAATTGCTCTATAGCAATACAGTAGCAAGTACCAAGCCCTAGATTTTAAGATTCTAGGTATCAAAATTAATTATCAAGGTATGTGACCCTATGGCAATAGCATCATTTTGGGAGGTGGCTCCACAAAGCTGATATTTAAACATTTGTATGCTAGCTGAGTGTATGTGTGTGGGTGTGTCTGTGTTGGCAAGGATTGCAATTCATGTCTGTTTGAGATCCTGGTACATTCGGACCATAGAAGAGTAGCTCTATGCTAACTCTATGGATAAAGTGAAAAATATTTCCATTGCTCAGAATTACCATACCTTTGGAAGATTAGGTGACCTAAGGAAAAAGCACAAACCAATAGCTGACCTTGTGGTGGAGAAAGAAACATGCATGGCA
Organism: Rhinoptilus africanus; assembly: GCA_013400135.1. NCBI lineage: Eukaryota > Metazoa > Chordata > Aves > Charadriiformes > Glareolidae > Rhinoptilus > Rhinoptilus africanus. The sequence goes on from VXBO01012390.1 coordinate 302,652, forward strand.
GAGAAAGGGTTGAAATTCTTAAGAAGATTTTTAGCTTGCTTTACTTCCGTGGGCAAGGAACTGTGAACTGTTGCAAGGAAAGGACTGAGGACAGTTTCTGCTGTTGCCTGAGAAATTAGGTGATCGTTTGGGTTGGAGCCTCCTTTACATGTGGAAAAGGTCAGCGGAAATGTTACTGGGGATGTGCGGAGGCTCTAGCATTTCCCTGCTGGCGTAGAAGGGAGGGCCTTTCCCTTACTGCGCTGAGACTTGTAATGTACTTTACATCCAACCGTAGTGGAGGAAGTATGGAAAAGTCATCTTTGCAGGAAGAAATGTTTTTGAACCTGTGCACACTTAATGGATGGCTATTTTTATATTTTCATAACATTACAAATATATGGAGTATTTGCTATTTTAAAAAGTTAACTTGAGACAAACGATAAACTTTTAGAGACTATGAGGGGTAAGGCCGCTAGGTTAAAAAAATGTATTGCTTCTTATGAATAGATCTTTAAAATTGAGTCATGCAACTGTTGAATGACAAATAACTTGTAATAGTCAATGTCCTGAAAACTTGAGAGCATCCTTGTGATTTTCTGTGTATGTATTAACTTCAACTGTTTCCAAATCCTTCAACTGTTGAGCTGTATGTATAAAAATATAACCATAAATAATACCTAAAGATGCTAGTCAATACTATTCTTGCCATAGTTTTCACTGCTACGTTCAATACCTTTTTCAATTCTGTTTATTTATAAAATATGAAACATTATTTAAAATTAAGTTGACGATATCCTCGATATGGAGATGTCTAGAATGAGAAACAGAGCTTTCCATTTCCAGCCCAAAGTGAATTGCCAGTCACATTTTCAGTTGTATCTTGGGCAGTCGTGAACTTCTGAATCACTAGGCTCTACTTTTTAAGGCAATAACTTGTAAGGTGACACAGATCAGTTCACTGAGATAAGCCAAAATATGATCAATATAATTTTCCGATTCATTGAATTGATTCCATGCTGTGATCCTGAGTCAATGAGAATTAAAGGAAAATACATAGATCTGTGTCTGACCAGAGCTCCAATTTCTGATATTTTTTAAAAAAGCTTGGATTTGAGGAACAATGTTGTACTACTTTCTCATGTCTGAAGGGAACAACCTAAGGAATACTTTTTCCCCTGAGAAGGCGAAGAACATTATCTCTTCCAGAATAGCTGTGTTCTGTAGTAATAGCTTTTGTGGAATTAACTACTGCTCATGGGGATGGCCTTAATCTAGCTGTTTTGTTTCTGGTAGGTAGGAAAAAACAGCTCATTGCAAGCACTAAGACTGTTCTGACAAAGCTGTATTAGTTTGTGTCATGTTTTCCTGCCTTGGTTTGCAGTATGCAAAAGAACTAGTTGCACGTTAGCTTGGGTAATTCTAACCAACCTGTAGACACTGGGGAAACTCTTCCCAGTTGGTGGCTTTTATCTCACATTGCTTTAAGCAGGAATTAGGCTATCCACCAAGAACGTGTAGAGCATACGCACCCTCTGAAAGCATATTGTACTGACTGCTGTTTCACTGCCTCTGGAAGATTAGAAGAACATACCTTAAAGCGACTTTCAAAATTTGTGTTGCACAGAGTGATGATTAAGTTTTTGGGAACAGTTTTAATTAATGATGGCAGATTGTCATCATTGCTAATATTCTTTTTGTAAAGGTAACCATAATTCAAAAATTTATAGTTTTATAAAAACAATGTTGTATGTGTTAAATGGCTCAAAAGAGAGAAAAATGTGGTTTTGTACAGCATGAATGTTATTTTATTACTGCCACGTTTTGACTCAATAGCAACATGCACATACATTTTTGAATGGAAGAATTTTCCAGTTGCTCAGAGTTCAGGATGAATTTATTATGAAATATTGAAGAGCTGCTAATGTTCTTTTTGAGCAGAATAACAGCTTTTGTGGGGGGCCAATGTTGATTCAATTCGTTTCCTTCCTCTTAAAATTGTCCATCATGCGAAGGATTTGTTTCATTGATCTACTCTCCTACTGGCCAAAAAAAAAAAAAAAAAGCAGCGAATTCTAATTTGAGACAGGTTAACCCCCACTTCTATACACAGTAGAGAGACGTGTCAGGGACAAAACCTTCATTGTCTGTAACTGTCTTACTAGACTTTGGAAGTGCAGTAGTCTTTAGCTTAATAAAGGCCCTGTCCTCCAGCTGGATTTGTGAAGGGAAATGCTCCCACACAGAGCTGATTGAAACTAATGCTTCTTTTATGTGAACATGTTATACCTACCTAGACCTTATGGCTCTTGATACAGTGAATACAATCTACTAGTCATCAGTATTTTATAAAAGTGAACAATTGATGTCTCAATACCCTGTCATATTACAAACGTCTATTTATCATTTAAATAATTTGCATTGTATAGTGCTCGTGGATTCTTTATGTTGTTGATTTCTATATTCGCTTTAAAAGTTAATTTAAATTCCTTATGCCTTTTGCAGCACATTACCAATAAATGCTTCTTGCACATTGTTCAGTTTATAGCAGAGAATATTACTTTTTTATTGGTAATTGCACAGCAGATTATTATGTGGTGAAAAAAAATCCATTCTTTTCCTAAGGCATAAAACCAAGTTCCTGTCTGTTTTGCGGATGTTAAAAATCCCTCGACACTCAAAGAAGAAGAGTGGGAGTATTAACTCTCAGGAACCCTTGGCTGAGTATCCATGAAAAGAGTCTTTCTCCTCCCAGAACAGAGGACTAAGCTTGTTAGGAATGCTTACTGTGAAAGAAACACTTTATGTAATCTTAATAAATAAAATAAATTTAAGAGCGTTTTCTTAAGTAGGAGGGGAGGAATGGGAACAAGTTCAACTTTTTATGTTATTAAGAAATATACAGAGTAGGACAGATTATCTGAGGACTTGTCCAAGCTTCTAAGCATGAGCTGCTTTGGGGAAAATGACTGTAAAAATAATTTTCTCTACCTATTTTTAATATTTGATAACTTCAGTGGAAAAAAAAATTAGTTTTTCTCCCTCTTCCAAAAGATATATGCAATAAATAGCCAAACCACTTGCACTGTGGAGGTCATAAGGGCCTTGGAAGTAACTTTTAATGTAGCAAAGAATCTCTTAATTATTAGAAATGACAGGAGTTTTTCAGTCAGGGTGACTGCTCTATGTACTCATATAGTATTAGTGACTGCCACATAAAAATAAAGGGTCTTGCACTGTAATTCAGCATAATTGGAATGTCTAAAATGCTTTTATTAGTTCACCTTGCAAACTTTTTACAGATTTTGCAGATGCAAGTAAAAGTATAACCCCACTGGCTACAAGAATCAAGCCTTTAGAAACCTGGAGCAGTTCTTGGAGGTGTAGGTTATCTCGGCTGACACAGGTCTGGCAGATAACAGGAGATGGGGCTACCGTGCCTAGGGGAATTGCTGTCCGCCCTCGCTAGAGCCCAGGGCTTTGTGTGCGCCGGTTGTTAAGACAAACAGGGAAAGCGAGTGCCAAGAGAGACCGCCCTGCAGAGCTGCGGATAGATGTTATTATTTTTAAGAAGAAGCCCTCTGGTGATATAACAGGGCTGACCCTGTTAGCAGAGGCTTCATAAATCTTTCTCAAGTGAAAGTTCCTGGCCGCGTAGGTTGGAGGGCAGACAAAAGAATCAAAAGAGCCAGGATGTGAAGTCTCTGTACTGTACATGTGAGGGCTGCCTATGGGACTCTGCAATAATACAACAATAGCCAAGATTGCAAGGCACAGCTTCAGTTCACTGCCTGCTTTCAACTGCTTCTAATAACAGTTTTAATTTTAGATTCCTCCCAGCCTTCTGTATAAAATCTTAAAGCCGTAACAATTCTTTATTTTTTTCCTTTTTTTTTTTTTAAATACCATTGAAACATCAGCTTGGAAAAATCTCATTTCTCTCTTAGCAGTGCAGTAGTAATTAAAGATGGTGATTAGAATAGAAACCATAAAAGATAAAGTGTCTAGAATATGAATGTATTTCACTTTGACTTTCCACATGTTTGCCGTGCTGTGATGAAAAGAACTTTATATAATGTATTATCTGTCAACCTACAGGAGACATTTTTATCTTGTTATCATCTGCTAATCATTTGAGGTAGACGCTTTGCAGTACAGGACCTTCTCAAAGCTGACTGAAGAAGCCTCCTTGGAGCATACTGATGACATGCCAGTCTCACAGTCCAGAATGAAACTGAGAAACTTTCTTTGCGGTTAATACTTGCACCTGTTCAAACATGATATATGTATATGGAATATACATAGCCTCTCTTACTCCATTGGTAGTGAAGCCGCAGGCCTTGGTGTTTGCCAGCTGTGTACTGGTGACCCTGCAAATGGAACAGACACTTTTCAGGTCCAAAAATCACAAGACTTCTGCCATTTGAGCTAACTGGGCTTACAGTAGGAGTTAGGTGGGTTTGCTTTGCAGGAGGTATTAGAGATGACATAATCACTAATTCAGGGCTATACCTGAAGCTTTTCTTTTATCCCTCTGTGCAGTTGTGCATAAACAGTTGGAAATGAGTTGCGTTGGTCTGTAATCTATATTTGTTGTGCAAGAAGAAAGGGAAGGGCAGAGAATTGAAAGTATAATATTTAGACAAGTATTCAGGGCCAGCTTTAAGACCATTTGAATTGAATACGGAGACTCTTTGGTTTTTCTACTTGGATCTGGGACAGGAGCAGAATCTATGTTGGTAGAGTTTATGCACTGTAGTATTTCTAGGGCAAGTTTTCCTTTCTTTATTTGCTATTTTAACATTTCAGCATACCATCATTCCCCCAAGTGGAAAATTTACATGAGGTGAAACATAATGAAAACAAACGAGCAAGGGTTGATTGGCTTTGCAATTTACTTAAAATGTTGGCAGGAGCATTGATTAAGAGTTTAAATTCACACAGGCTTAATCAAAAAGAAATTAAAAAACTATAAAAAGGCTGCTCAAGATTCCCTTACAGAAACCAGAATTGTCAGTGAGACCTGGTTTTGTGTATTTATATCAAGACAGGGAGAAGGGAATGGAAAATAGAGCATAATGGGCAAGTGAAGTGTAATTAATATATGTACATTAGTGTACTCCTGGAAAATATGATAAATGATACATACTGTAGAGCTGTGAGCTTGGGCCAATGGTATCCAGTGGAAGACGCAGCCTGATTATCTTGGCAGGGAAGGGTACCACCGTTGTGGGTGCAGCCTGGTGACATGAGGTGGGAATAAATGAGGACAACCTGAACAGCTGATAACAGGGGGACTTAATGTTCCTTTGCAGTAGATCTGCCCAGACTTTAGCTCCTTATAACATATGCTCTTTTGTTCGATAGTTCAGGAAATTCTTACTGTACATATTGGAAATTTTTAGGCAACACATCATACCTAAACAAAATCAGATTATGTTATTCTCCATATGACTGAGTTATCATTCACATTATCCATCATCAGGAATGCAAGTTGCATATTGCAGTGCATTTTAATTACATACCAGGAAAGATATGGAAAAGTCGTTTAGTAAGTTTAGAATGGAAGAAAAAAATGGAGAAAATAGGGAAAATTTGAAGACAGTTAATGCTGATTTGACAGAAAGATTCTCTGCATTAAACATTTAGCCAGTCACATTCTTTTACACAGTCTTTTACAGCTTAGCAGACTGGAGAAAAGCGATTTTTAAAATGAAAGATAGGAAAAGAACTTCATTATTTCATAAGTGAAGATTGAATTATTTATGCTAGTTATTCTTGCTATTTTATTATTGTGGCCTGACTCACCTATTTTATAGCAAATTTCACAAAGGTATAGATCTGAAAAGAATTTGTGCCAGTAATTCTCATTGTAGATGCCCTGACACTCCTGTGCTTCACAGTCTTTAACAAATGAAAGAAATTCACTGTTTCCAGTGTGTAGAAAGAAAGGTATAGGTCAGCAAGACACAAAATGAGCAAGGTCTGTATTCTTGATAGTCAATGTTCACCAAAACTTTTGAACTTATTTTCCATTTTAAAAATCCATAATTAAACCCCAATAATTTCACCAGGAGAATGTTATTACTGGGATAACTAATCATTTCCCTTTTAGGGGTGTGAGCCTTTAATGCGTTTGAAACTATTTTTTATTTTTGACAGGTATTTCACAATTGTAATTAAATTTGAAATATGCCAAATGTAAGTTCCCAATAGACTCTAGGTAGACAATAGCTTATAGTAAGATAATCAGGGTCTTGCATATTGGTGTGTGTGTTGCTGCCATAGTAGGAGATCTTTATTTTAGCCAGCTACAGACTTTTTGTATTATGGGGAAAGTAATCAATAAATTGTGTGCTAGTAACAACTGTTCCATGTATCACATCATATTTCTGTATTTCAATACGCAGAAAGGGTAAAGGGTCCCCATGTTTTATTATACTGAACTTTACCTGCTCAGTTCTCAAAGACAGATTAGGAAGAGTTTTTTTCCAATTTATAGGAATTGCAACAACAAAAAAACCCCACTTCCTTCAGCCAAAGGGAAACAAAGCATGGCATTGAGCAGAAAACTTAGTTGACCCGACATTGTCACTTCCCCAGTGTCTGTGGCCTTACTAAGGAATTACAAATTGTGCAGAATAAACTAACTGTATTCCTTGCAAGAAATCCTCATGAGTAAACTACTTTGATGATAGTTAGTCATAGTCCCTTAAAAAAGTCAAAGGTACTTTTGACAATAGCAGTTTAGATGCTTTGACATTGGGGCCTGAAATATCTATGCTGATTTAGCAGGAAACCATTTTTAGATAAAGTTCTGATTTTTCTTTTCTTTTCTTTTTTTTTTTTTTTTTTTAAGTTAAGAGGGGATTCAATGTACAAGCGCCCAGCTGTAGCCTGTAGATACCAGACATGAATGCATATACTGTGCATGTGATTCTGCAAAATACATTGACTCTTTAAATCCTGCAAAAAGTGGGCATGGCCCATCATCAGCTTTCAAGGACAGTTTCATTTAGTAAGTGTTCAGAAAATGTCGGCTACGTCAAATCTCACTTTGGCAGATGCTCAATACTTTGTTTATGACTAAAGCGATGAAGTTAGAAGGAGGAACCATAACAAATGCAGAATAAGATGGCTTTTGATATGCTTTCTATCTAACCTTTAGGTAGTCAGTATAAAGAGTTGAATGAAGAAAGAGACCATCTTGAGTCAATCAGAGTAATTGCTGGAGATTTAAATACTGTGGCACACAAGTAATTTTTTATTAAAAGTGATTTGAGGGAGTCTGCATTTAATATAAAAAGCAGGCTTTTCTGCTGGCATGAGAGTGAGAACAGCAGTGTGATCTGTGATGACAGCACGTGACATGTCCAGTGTCCTAGCATCCAATGGTTGTTTTGCTTGGCCAGCGTCGCACAGCAAATTCCATAGGATTTTGTCCCCCATTGACTGTGCTGGTGACAAGATCTGAAGTCACTCAGCAGACAGAAAATCAACAGCTATTCAGCATATTGCTTGCATGTGCTTGACTCTACTGTTTTCTGTAAGGTTTATTAGCTGCTTTCATTATTTTTTTGTAGTAAGCATTGCACTTTTTGATCCAGAACAAGTTTAGAAAGCAATAAAAAGTGATTTTGTGCTGGTTTTTACAGTTTTAACTGTGTTTAAAAGTAGAAGCACATGACAGTTTATTGAGTTGCATTGATTTTAATGAGTTTTCAACAGCTCATCTTGGATTTTTTTTTAAAAAAAGGTTGCAATTCCAATGTGAAATTTCCTCCCTAAAGCATCTCAGTTAGTTGTTCAGATTACACTGTAAAATGAGAGATTTCCTTTTTTCTTCTTTACTGGCAAAAGTTGGCATACTGTTTGTTTCTCAGTAGCTGAAAAAAATGCTCTAACAAATACCTCTGTTTGTCGAAAATAATTTCTGATTACATGTATTGGAGCTTCTGTGTGCACACTTGTGAAAAAGAGAGAGAACTGAAGTTCAGTTCTCACCCATTAGTGAAGGAAATTCCTTTTTGAGCTGTACAGTGACTCATATACTATGTTTTTGTATGGCCCTTAAAACTAGAATGTGTCATTACCTCAAAAATGGTATTAAATATTTCCTCTGAAGGGGATATTTTCTTTGCACAGCACCATTTGCAAACATGAGTGTTAAAAGAAAATTATGTATATTTAAATGCGTTTTCCGTTTCAGTGCTTTGTTGAAAGAATTCTAACAGACAAAAGCAATTTTGTTATATATTCTGCCTTTATAACCAAATAGTGTCCTGTTAGGAAACTGAGAAATATTTAGAAGTACCATTTCACGGACAACATTTTCTCTACTGTACTGATCCTTATTTTAATCTATGTGTAAAAAGATGCTGTCAAGAGAGGGCATATACATACCAGTTAGAGTGAAGGTGTTTTTTTCGGTGAGGAGTAATTCATGAATGCCTCTCAAAAATGACCAGTGTGACTTAGCAATGACAAAGAATGTCAATGAGTTTTCTTACCATGGAAGGCCAAGACATGGTTTGTGTGTTGCATGTTTTGGTGTCACGTGTGTATCAGTAGCATGTTACTGTCACCTTTAAATCTTGCACAACTGTTGTCCAGAACACGGTGGGAAAGAAAGAAGCCTTTTCGTGTACATATTTGCTGTCTGTGGTGCGAAGCAGCAAATAAGTGTTGGGGTTTAATCTTATGCCTCCCACTCACCCCTTCCCCAGCAACAGAAAACCCCATCCATACATTTCTTTTATCCCCTCTTCCACTGACTCAACATATGAATTATTTGTAGGAACACTTATAATTACTCATGGTCGGTTTCTTCATAAGGAATGCTTGGCTATGAGTAGACCCATAGTAATATTTCAAGGGAGAAGTGTGTATCTACATGCAGATTTTTTAGATGTCTACATTGTCTTTTAACAGTCTGACACTTTATACACATGATAAATGAGCTGAGAGTGGTCATCAAGGGACAGACACGTGCATAAACAAATATGTGTTCAAGGAATTAAAAAAAAATATTAAAAGCATGCCAGAGAGCAGCATGTCTTTAATGTGGATATATATATACGCATCTCTGAAAAGCTTTTCTTCATAATTTTCAGCCAGATTATGTATTGTCCAATCTATCTTCCTTTCTCCTTTGTATAAGATCTTTGGCTGCACTTCTGTGATGAGTTTCAAGAGGTGATTCTATTATTTTTTTTATGTTGGTCTTTAAGTATGTATATGCAAAATGCTGAAATTCTAGCAATTAAAATCTTGAGGTGCATTTTGGAGGAAGTCTGGATTGAGAGTCCTACCCAGGACTGGATAGGATTCACAGTCCAGGGATTCCTGCACCTACACAGCTGCTGTTGTTTGCACTGCAACACCTCTTGCCATCACACCAGAGAAGAGCAGGTCAGTCATCTGTATCCAACAGCATGACTTAAGTTCTTTTAGCAGCAGCCCTTCATCCTACTTTCCCAAATGAGGCACAGATCTTAATACTGCAAGGAAATGCTAAAGGTTGTTTGAAGTTTACTTTTTGCTTGTCTTAAGTTCAGAGCAGTGCCTGCCCTTCTGGACACCCATACATTTCCCTATGCACATGATGAAGGACAGAAGGACTCTCTGAAGTCATACGTGACTTTCAGGTGTTTCTGTGCTTGCTGTTGTTATTACTGTATTTTATAACTAGGTCCAAATACCCTCCATGCAGGAAAAGCAGGGGATAAATAAAAGGAAAACTAAACAGATGACACGGCCAAGGATGACAGTCGCACTTCTCCTCTCGTTTTACGATCCCAGCCAAAAACTAACCTAGTGAGCTGAATTACCCTGCTGAGCGCTGTCGTGAGTTCTGGAGTGAGCAGGCATGTGTGTGGGTGTACAGGAGGAGAGAGGGGAAAAGCAGTTGAAGAGGGACATGTGATCACTGCTTTGGTTAGAGCAAAGTACCAGATGGGCTTTGCCATGTGGTCTGACTTCTCCCTGGAGCTCCCTTCCCCTACCCCAGGAAATGTTTCCTTTCTGTATCTCCAGATGTAAACTGAAGCAGGACTTGAGGGCTTTTCTGCTTAGGGTGATTCCAGTGCAGCCACAGTGTCACAAGGGAAATCACTATGGAGATTTGTCAGATTTGCATGTTCCTCTGTAAATCTCTGTATTTCCATTATTTTTGATGGATGCACATTATCTGGGGCTTTGAGGGGAGTCATCAGATCTGCAGAGAGAGCTCTCGGCTTTCCATTGCTGCAGGAGCAAAGTGCTAACTCCAGATGGCACTGGCTGAGGTGAAACACTGGCCGTGGAGGAGGCAAGATCAGAAGGAAATCTGTCTCGGGCTTTTGAGAGGGGCAAAAAAAGCGGTAATAATTGAAGAGAAGAAGCTGCCAATCCACAGGGCCGGTAGGAAGATGACATGAAAGTAGCAACTGGCAGGGGCTCTAGAGAGGTGGGAGTTTCCCAGATACCCAAATGTCTTTCTAGTTTTTCTCCTGCTTGACAGTTCTTCCAAGATGCAGTTTCACTGATTGCTAAGCATTTTCCACACAATTTCATTGGCTTTTTTATTATTTGGCTTTTGAGTGAGGACGTAGCGGGGGTGTTGGGTGGGTTTTTCTGTTGTTTGTTTTCTGTTAGAAAAAACTTCAATGACTGTCTTGTTACTCCATCAAAAACATGCCACTGGGGCTTTAATTCCCTACCATCGTACCACAGGGGAAGAGAGAGGAGTTTGGAATAACAGCTCTGTTGATAAATGGCAGCTCTGACAGTGTGTTGCCATTTTCTCTTATCCTTATTATGCTTCTGCAGAGTCAGCAGTTTTGATGACATGAAGTTCATGTGAAACTTTTGGACAAGATGACTTTTAATACACCAGCTATATAAAGTGTGTAAAAGTCAGATTTCTGTCCTGGCTTAAAATCACTTTTAGCTTAAAACCACTCTGAACTAGATTGGTCCAATACTTCTTTAGGATTCTGTGTGAATCTGAAATAAAATGACAGAGCATGATATCCTGGGACAACAGCTTGTCCTAGATAACAAACAAATAATTTTGATACTGTAGGAGGCAGAATCTTGACTTGCCATTTCATTCAATCTAAAATTTTAGGAGTGGAAGGAATAGCCTTTGGCCAGGCCCAGAAAGCATCATCAGATACTGGTACCTTCATACATTGTCAGCATTTAATTTTCAAAAATTGTTTTTTGCTTTGCTTCTCAAAGTAGTAGAAGCACTTAGTTTGTTTGATGAATGTTTTTATTTAAAATTCTTTACAGAATGCAGAATGTAACCTTGAATAGGACTCAAAAGATGGGTAAGTAGCTAATATTATTGCACATTTGAAGAATATGAAGAACTTCACATCAGTGAATAATTAAAGAACTGTGCAATGAATCTTGCTTTGTTTCAGCAGAAATCTTTTTTCAGCAGATTGTGGTTAAAACCCCCCCAAACAGTTAAGCACAATAAGTGTTTAGATTTCTAGTATGTATGTAACATATGAGAAGAGCCTCCTCATAAACTTATAATATCTACTCCTAGAGGCTCAGCAGGATAGAATAAATATATCTGCTTTTTGTTAGCAGTGTATCTACTAGCTGCTTGAAAAAATTCATAATATAAAGACACTCAGGAGGGAAATGAATATTTTATTTTATCTATTTTTTTCTAATTTAAAGGTGAAGCTTTTTCTGTCTGTAATAAATTCAGATTTCCTAGAAGGACACGCGGATTCTTTTGCACTTATCTTTCAATTTTGTATTCAATAACTCTTCCAAAATGCAATACATCATAAAATATTATTTATACAAAACATAACAAACCCCTTTGCTTTACAGCCAGGTATTTGTTATTTCTGAGTAGTCCAAAACCAGAGACTTGAGGAATATGCTTCCTAGGAAGACAGGGTCTCTGGTATAGCCAAATGTAAGCATTGAAAGGTCTTCTATTTCAAGCCTCTGCTTGCTTTTAAATTACTGTAATCTCTACTGCTGAAGTCACAAAGTAATGAATGTTGTTTGGTGCTGACTGGTGGATTTTGGAGACAGGCAGAACGCCATGATGCCTTAGGGGTCAGACTAGCGAAAATCTTGCAAAAAGCTGTTTGAGTCAGTCAGATTTGAGAAGAAAGCTGATATTGTGCATCTTTATGCCAATCAGTCAGCAGAGCTGGCCTGTGCTGTGCCATCTCCAGAACTGCGACCGTTCAGATTACACACAAAGAAAATGTCCTCTCTTCAGAGTAGCGTGAAATTTCAGTTTGTTGCGTTTGTACTGCCAGCAAAATGACCAAGAGTTTAATTGCTAATCCAGACTGGTTTTACTTTTCCACACCAGGTATCCAGGGCTATTTTTGAGAGCCCTTGAAACACCTTTTGCATTTTGGCGGTTGAAGTCTGTAATGAGCAATCTGCTGAGCCAGAAAGCTAAAAAATTCCATTTCCTTTTGTTTTCCTGGGAGTCTCTGGGATTGCGCTTGTCCTCACAGTAGGGCTGGAGAACTTGAGCACAAGATCCCACCACTCTGGAAAGATGCTAGAGGAACAGGATGTGAGGATAGGGAAGGTCTCCTGGGAATGGCAGTGTTGGGGCCAGAGGGCTTTTCCCACTGCTGAGGGTACCTATTTGGAGGAGCCTTTGTATCCAAAGTTTCTTTCCACTTGACCCCGGGTGTAAACTGTTTTTCCGTTGCCTGATTAGAGGAAAGGCTGCAGCAGGAGGGGAAAAAAAAAGGAGATTCAGGGTTCATTCCATATGTAGTGGATTATCTATGACTTTGGAGAGGACAGTGTGTGCCCAGCCCTATTTCCAGGGTGTTTCCAGCCACACTAAGTACTTTCTAGAGAAGCCCCAGGAGCACAGTACTTAGCAGGAACAGGATGTTTTTGTTTGCCAATTTGTGGATTTATAAGCTGATCGCATCAGAAAATCTTGGGCTTGACCTGGGGTTACATATATGTAATTTGTGCATGTGTCCGTGCGCTATATATATACTCATGTTATCTGTGTACATGCAAAATGAACAATTCCTGTAATTTGCATGCATCTATTTCAGGATAAGAAAGACAACATTGAGCTAGTGTCACTTTTTTTCTTTCACATGAACCTTAAAGTTTTGGTAGTAACTGCTTGATTGATTCCAGCTATAGCCAATTTGGCAGATAAAAAGTGAATTTTTCCAGTTTTTTAAGCAAGCCCATAGAAACAATGTGGAGAAGGGAAATTGTATCTGGCAAGTTATAGTGGCCTGGATCACCATTCTTTACTTCGCTACAACATACACCCACACAAACTTTGAACTCCATTGCATCCTAAGTTCCTGCTGGCTGCATTTCCAAAGATTCAAAATATTTCTAATAAAAGAAGTCATCATCCAGCTTTTCCCTCTGAGTTCTGAAATAAATGGTGTGACCTGTACTTACCAGTTTCCAAAATGAATGGATGAATCATAAGAAGACATACTTTTTTCTTGTTTATAGTTTGAATCTGTTGGCCCTTGTATTTAGGAACTGTGGGGTTTTTTTTCATGATTCACAATTTCATTATTATAAATGTGGGAAAAGTTCCTAGTGGGTAAAGAATGCTGCAGACACACACACAGATCCCAAAGCCAACCCCCACATTGCAATTTTCCTATTGCCTGACATCTGGAAAGTGTAACTTGCAAACTCAACCATAACAAGAATTATGGTTGAGCAAGTTAAAAAGTTTGCATTTGATGAGGAGAGGAGTAAAGTTGACCCTGATAAGGACTTTCAATTTTTTTGTCTTTACATGAAGCTATATCTTTTTTCTTAAAAGAAAAGAAAAAGAAAATATGTGCTAACTTTTAGCCTAAACCCAGGAAGTTAAAACCCTGCTAATGAGAGCTCTGTCTCACACAGCTGGCTTGTAATCAGGACTGACTGTACTCCACATTGTCTTGCACACACATATCCAGTCTTTTTTTTCTTCTTCTTTTAAACAATCATCTGTACATTGCAGCTGTGACATGATGATTTTTTCAGTTCGTAGTTCATAGCTCATATTTAGTGAATAGCATAGTGAAGGGTAGGTTGACAAAGGAGTATTGGATTGGAGATTTTGACTTTATCTTCCATTAGACGTAATCCAGAATTTCTATAGTAATGCTTGGCTGGATTAAAATAAGAACAAAGTCAAAACAATATATTTCACCTAGAATGATTAGATATTTCAAAGTATGCTAAAATCAGCAGCATGCAAAATAACAATTTTAATCTACACCTGAAGTAACTCAGCTGAACTCAGCAAATGGACCTCATAAATGATTTTCTCCTTCCATCATTTCTAGTTGGTCAATTAAGAATTATTATATTTATGGAAACTTTTGCAAACCTGATGTCTCTGAAATCCTGAATATCTATAGATTTTGTGCAAATTGACAAAATATAATTCATTGCAGGTGTCTAAATGTGAGTTCACATTCCCACGAGCTATGGAAGAATGTATAAGAAGTGTGAATCTACAGTTGAAAAGTAATTTTTTGATCTTTTCTAATTGATTTTAATAGCTAAACTGTGACAGTTTATAAACATCCATTACAGGATGACCTGAGACTGATTTGACAATCTTACAGTCTTTGTAAAAAAAAAGAAAAAAGAAATCGAATGGACCCAATTTCAATTTTCCACAGTCAAAGTTGTGGATGGAAAAATTACATAAAAATTCTGTGAGATCATAACCACCAAGTTATAAGATTATGATTCTGTTTTTAAGGCTGATAATGCCAAGAGATTTGAGTTTTGCCAGAGGTGTGCTCTATCCTGCATGAGTAAAGAAATGAAAGATCTGGAGGCTGACAGAAATCAAGCAAAAAGCTTGCTTAGAAGCTGTAGAATAGTAGAAAATGTTCACTATGATCCCCTAGCAAAAGTTTGTCAGGAAGTTAGGATTCAATAAACCTGTGAAGATCTACTGCATTTCCAAATAATAGGAACTGGGGAAGTATTAACTGAAAGATTTAATTACATAAATATAAAAATTATAACTATAAGCAATAAATATAATCAAGAGAAGAGATAGATCAATATCAAACCACAGTGAATACTGAGGGATATAGAGACAAAGCTTTATGACTTTATTAATGTAAAGCTGAATAAATGATTACAGATAAGGTTTCCACAGATACAGAATAATCTTTCTATTAACTGCTGATGAATTTACATGAGTTATTTGGTAAAAAAATGGAAAGATTCCTGACTACTGCAGCTAGATGCATAACATGTGTTAGGCACACTTCTTTCAGATATGTGCAATGAAAGCATCATTCATGGAATTGCTCCCAAACAGGAGTATGCAATCCTGAAAGCTTAAATCCTCCCACTCCCAAAGTCATCCGATCAGTATGAAGAATGATTGAACCATTCTCCCCACCTGGTCCCCTTGCCAATGTGTAAGAGAACACTGTAAAATATGGGTGGATGTAAGATTAGAATATCAAATGCACACTGGAATTTGCTCATCATCTGAAGTTAAAAATGTCGTGCTCAGGATAAAATGTTCACAGCAAGCAACTCCCTTTGGTGAGAAACTCAATCTCTTTCAAAATAAGTTGAGCTCATTAGCAGCCTCCTAAAGAAATGCAATATATTCTATTAACCTGGCTGTCACTTCCTTTCAATAGCTCAGTCTTCAGATTTTTCTCATGTCTTACAAATTCACTGATTTTTATACATGAACATAGAATCATTTGGGTTGGAAAAGACCTTTAAGATCACCGAGTCCAACCATTAACCTAACACTACTAAGTCCACCACTAAAGCATGTCCCGAAGTACCACATCTACCTGTCTTTGAAATACCTCCAGGGGTGGGGACTCAACCAGTTCCCTGGGCAGCCTTTTCCAATGCTTGATAACCCTTTCGGTGAAGAAATTTTTCATAATATCCAATCTAAGCCTTCTCTGGTGCAACTTCTTGTTCTATTTCTTTTTACTTGGGAGAAGACACTGATTCTCACCTGTCTACAACCTCCTTTCAGGTAGTTGTAGAGAGCAATAACGTGCTCACCCACTCCTTGTAAGACTTGTGTTCTAAAGCCCTCACCAGCTTTGTTGTCCTTCTCTGAGCATGGTCCAGCACCTCAATTTGTTTCTTGTAGTGAGGGCCCAAAACTGAACACAATATTTGAGGTGTGGCCCCACCAGTACTGAGTCCCTAGTTCTGCTGACCACATTATTTCTAACAAGACAGGAAGCTGTTGGCCTTCTTGGCCACCTGGGCACACTGCTGGCTCATACTCAGCTGCCTGTCGACCAACACACCAAAGTTCTTCTCTGCCAGGCAGCTTTCCAGCCACTTTTGCCCAAGCCTGTAATGCTGCATGGGGTTGTTGTGACCAAAGTGTAAGACCCAACATTCAGCCTTGTTGGACTTGGCCCATCAATCCAGCCTGTCTAAATCCCTCTACAAACCCTTTCTACCCTTAAGCAGATCAACACTCCTGCCCAACTTTGTGTTGCCTGTAATATGCGATGTCTTGGTGTTATTTTTTCCTATTTGACTGTACAGAGGCAGGTAAATGATTTAACAAGGACAGTATTGGTTGTGCAATAAACTTGGCCAAAATGAAGGTCATTGCACCCATGGATGGCTAAAATGATTGACTGCAAATCAGACACCCGTGAATGGTACAAATTTCAAGTAATTTGATTTTCAGGTACTGAATCTGACACTTGGCATCTAAACAAATCTGTTGTAACTGTAAGCAAGATGGTGAAGTGAAGGTATTTCCATTTTCACCAGGTTTCTTCTTCACTACTTCCAGGCAGGTTGTTGTCTTTTAGAAATCTAAAAGTGGTTTGTGCTGACAAAGAGCTTGGAAGCTATTAATAGTATCATTCATGCTTGCCTTCCCAATGTACTGCAGAAAAGGAAACAAGCTTCATCTGAATCCTATGGAGGATTTGTCTTTCCCAGCTCAGTATGAGCACATGATGTGGGGGTTGAAACACCAGCTTCAGCATTTCACTCTGCTCTTGCTGTATGCCCCAATAAGCAGGAAGGAAAAATACCCAAAGGAATCTAAATCCTAAAAGACTTGGTACTTTCTGTATATTTGACAGCCCTTTCCTGATGGCAGAAATTACCTGCCTTATTAAAAAAACCCAACAAAACAAACAAACCAACCCTATGATACTTATACATTGTTTTCCATTTTACAAACTTAGATCTGATGACATAATATTACCAATATATCAATAATTGTCTATGTTTAAATATACACACATAGATAATATGATACAGCTGACACATGGTGATATTTGAATATAAATTTTTTACTGGCAAATATGGTACCCTTTCACGTAAAAGCAAATAAATTTTCCAAAATGCTTACCTAAAACTTAATAAGAAATTTCACTTTCTATACTCCATGTTATACTTGACATAGTGGAAAAAACAGTTTTCTCACAGAAACTGGTGAGATTAGGCTCTGCACCCTTTGTGGCTGTTATCCTTCCATCAAATGCGTCATTAGTTTAGTACGAGCTTCTGGACAGGATTTCATAACTGGACTGGAATAAATTTTACATTTTTAGTACTTAGATTGATGCTTTGAACTTGAAGGATTCATAGGGATTGCAGTCCCATAAGGAAGTGTTGTAAACATTGTAAGATTTACAGAAGCAGTTCCTGACATGTACGTCTAGTCTATGTAAGGTACAAACAGTGTTGCTTTATTAGTCACCATACTTCCTCTTTCAAAATGTTAGATCATTATTTGAATTGTAGCATTATTACATTGCTTTTAGTTTTATTTTTTGATTTAACTTTTGCACCTTGGATGACTGCAGGGAATATGAGTCAGTTTACATTAGAATAGATGACATTAAACATGTGTGACCGAACTTTAAAAAATTAAAGTTTGGGGTTTTTTTTATTTGACTGTTTTTTAGCCAGTTAAAGAGTTGCCTAAGTTTTCTGCTAAACTTTATCGAAGTTCTCTTAGATTTGTGTGCCCTGAGTTTGAATTCAGTTGTGGAGCCAATACACTGAGGTGTGCTTGGACCAGTATCACTCCGGGGTAACTGCAGCAGTTCTAATACTGTGCTATTACTAAATCTCATAATTTTGCTGCATCTGACACAATAATTGTAGTTTTACTTAAGCCTTACCCCTTGGTCCTGCTGAATACTGAAGAAAAATCTTCTGTCTCAATAGAAATATAACAGTAAATTTCTAGACTTTGTAATTTCAGTAAAAAAATAAATATCTTAGCAAGTGTGACTCACGTGCATTATACACATTCTGAAATCAAACAGAAAAGTATCTCAACCCTAAATTTGTTGTTGCTTTTTAATCTCATTGATTTAGTGTAATGTTTGTGGGTCTTCTCAGAGCTATGTTCCTGATTTCTTTGGAACAGTTCTACAAGGATGGGTTAAAATGTCTAAAGGACTGCCTTGTGACAATGGATAAAAATCAAACATTTAAGAATTTGATCTTTCTCTTTTTTATCAATTTTTAAAAATTTAATTTTTGTGAGTTTTTTAGTCTTTTATTTATTGTTACAGTAACAAGTTTATATTGATAAGGTAATTCCATGTCACTGCATCTGAATTGTCATTAATTTCCATCATTTAAAGACGTTTAAAATTTTGAAAGGAAAATTTTGCCTTCTCACTTAGGAATGATCCCTTTGGGGTAGTTTTTGTAAATTTTAAATCAACCCCATGCACAGAGAAAAAAATAAAATATTTGCTCATGTTTTCTGCAGCACTGACAGCTTTGGCTTATATTAAAATTACAAAAACACCCTTAAAACCACAGCCCAAAATCTTCCACTAGATTTTATTTGAAAATATATCCATATGTTCACCATTCCTTGCTATTATTAAAAAATGGATTATTTTAGGAAAAACAATGTTTCCTCATTTTTGGTTGATCTTCATTTTAAGTTTGAGTTCAGGATACAAAATGACACTGTCATGCTGAAGGCATTTCAGTATTTTGGAGCCAATTTCTGTGATGAGGAAAGACACTGGAAATGTTTAATATCAGATCTTAACTTTTTACTGTAAATTTTGCTTCTACAAAGCTTTAGTAAATACTAAACTTCATAAAGTTAGTAGAACTCTGATGCCATGAATTGTTATGAGTTTTGGGTTATTAAAAAAATAGCTATGTTTTATTTTCTGATGTGTCAGAACAACATGAAACTCAAAAGTAAGATTGTGCTTTTCTTTATTAAGTACAAATTTGTTATTGACTTATAACAGTTGTTTTTGTGTGTAACAAATAATCAGATTTCTTGGATGTAGGCAAAATTTGCAGTGGAAGATATATACTTTACTTATTATTTACTTTTTCTATAAATTTAGCCAATGTGATTGCCTTGTGAAAAAATGGATTAAGAATTTTAAATTTGAACAATAAAAGTATTTCAGTTTTTGTTAGTTTTAGAAAAATATGCTTCCTTCCAATTTTTCTTATCCTTAAAACAAAAAAGCTAGTTTCTTGGAAACTGCAAAAAGTGGCTGTCAATCACTAAGAGGAAGATTGCATCTGTCTAGGGTTTAATTTATTGTTGTCATCAGAGAACAAAGTCCCATATCTTTTTCCATGCATCTTTAAGTACATCAGTAGCATCTGGACACCAGTTTGATCTGTAAAATCGAAATTGTGTTTAGTAGAGACTTTCAATGTTGAGACTTCCAAAATGGCGATAAAAGCAGCTGTTGGATGTCTAGCATAAGGGTAGCAAAGTGAGGCTTCTAAACATGTTAAGACTGGTTGAAGAACAGACCAGAAAGTTACTTAGCAGAAAGTTAAATTCAGTAATGAAGATGGTGAATTATTTAAATATTGAAATCATTCTTGAATCAGATTTACATTAGTGAGTGCTATGTGTCCTTTGTGTGCTCTGGTCTTTGTCATTAGCCTAAATAAAAGACCCCTCTGAACTCACTTTGATTCTTTTCTTACAGAATCATAGAATAGTTTGGGTTGGAAGGGACCTTTAAAGGTCATCTAGTCCAAACCCCCTGCAAAGAGCAGGGACATCTTCAACCCCATCAGGTTGCTCAGAGCCCCATCCAACCTTACCTAGAATCCTTCCAGGGGTGGGGCATCTACCACCTCTCTTGGCAGCTTGTTTCAGTGCTTCACTACTCTTATCATAAAAAATTTCTTCCTTGTATCTAGTCTGAATCTATCTGTTACCCCTTGTCCTATCACAAGGGGCCCTGTAAAATGTTTGTCCCTATTTTCCTATAGGCCCCCTTCAAGTACTGAAAGGCTGTTATAAGGTCTCCCCAGAGCCTTCTCTTCTCAAGGCTGAACAACCCCAACTCTCTCAGCCTGACCTCATAGGAGAGGTGCTCCATCCCTCTGAGCATTTTGCGGCCCTCCTGTGGACCTGCTCCAACAGTTCCATGTCTTTCCTGTGCTGAGGACTCCAGAGCTGGACACAGTACTCCAGGTCAGGTGTCACCAGAGCTCTTTTTCCTCGTGTACTTTCCAGAAAAAATTGTATGTCTGGAGGATGCTGCCTTGACGTGCAGTGTAGCTGTGCAGATGCACTGCAGAGTATAACTGCCTGGCAAATCCCACCATCAGGGCAATTCAGTGCATCGATTCAGGGCACAACTGAAATAGTCCAGTACCGTGACCATGAGTCATCTGATCTAGCTAAAATGATATATATATAAACTTTCCATGCTCTGTAGGAAAAAGAAAAAAATGACTTTAACTTTGATATCCATTGCGTTACAATGTCTTTTGCATGAAATGAACTCAGAACAAGATTTCAACTAATAATTACCGTCTAGAGCAAACTCACAACGTGTCTGTGATATGCTTAATTTTTACTGAAGAAGTATTGATATTTTATTTAAGTGATAAAGAATCATTTAATCTGTATAAATATACATGTGTTATTAAAAAAAATGGTTCTTATATATGCTTTAGGACTCAGTATATGTCTGCACAATCCTGAAGAATGCTATCCATTGGGGTGACCCACGGGGGTGATTCATGTTAGCAAGATAATTTACACTTTTTACTTAATTCTGCTGTCCATGAACAGACATGGTTGATCAGCTGGATACCAGCATAGGTTGTTAATTTGTATGTTGTTATCCAGCTTTTTAGCGCCCTTGACAGTAGATCCTGTTATAATTCCTATTTTTAACTCAAATTCCCACTGAAAGAAATATGCCTATTTTAAAATAGCAATTCTTTTAAAGTTATTGACATATTTAAATTTATTATAATCTATTTTAAAAATTTTTAACAGTAGTTTTCATAAAACCCCATATCTTTTGTGCCTCACTTTGCATTGATTCTACCTACTAACTGCTTAACCAAGTCATTTTTACTTTCCTGCAGCTATAAAGAAATTAAGACATTTTGGACTTAGTAAGTAAGGAGTTAAAGAGCATATTTGATACGTATGGAGTTATAAAATATAAGTTCTTAATATTATAACTGTTAAAGTCTCCTTGGAATTTTAGTATTAATGATTTCTTGGTTCTTAAGTTACATCCCCTAGCCTCTTTTCTTGGAGGCTTTCCTTCACAGCTCCCTCAGCAGTACTGAAGCCACACATAGCAAATACATAACTGATGCTTATTTATAAACATTTGACCTATCCCTTCTGCTCGCCCCTTGCAACTTCTCCCTTATGACCTCAACTTGTCACTCGGTGAAGCCTTGTAAAATTCTGCTTGTTTGTGGGAAGTACTTTTAATGAGAGAACATAGTATCATTTTCTTTGGTTTTTGGTTGTTGTCCTCACAAATGCTATGGTGAAGTTGGTTGCACAGATGTTGTATTTTGAGCTGAAAATTTTTCATGACAGTTGTGCAAGGCTGCCTTAATTGCAACAGGCTTTCTCAGACGTCCCTTGGCTGTGACCTATGACATCTTCACTCCCCTACTTCTAAAACCATTTCCTAATAGAACCCAGCAGATCTCATCTATGATAAATTGTAATTCTGGTTTGCAGCTGGATATCTCATCAGATGTGCAGTGTGTTCTGGGGCTCATTCATTAATCCAAAATAGTGGCCACAGGCAAATCCCTACATGCGTGTTTGAAGTTTTAAAGTTCAGTTGTGCTGAAAAGTGGCTTGGTAAAATAGGCTACGAGTAGGATCTGTGTTCGTAGTCAGTCACCTATACCTGTATACCTATGGGTGACTGTACTGCAGAAGGGATATCATTAGATAATACATATACAGAAGTACACAAAGTATGATATGTTTATGGATTCAAAATCTTATGTGCGTGTTGCTCAGCTTTCTTGAATTTAGATTTGTATAACTTCAACTTCTAAGGAGCCATCCTGTTAAGAGCTCAAAATGACACTTCATCTCCTCATATATTGTCCGTAGCCTGTCTCTCTTCCATATTTCAAGTGATTCTATACTGGTCTCTGGGCTGAAGAAGCACCAAATCCATCTTGACATGCAAAGTGACAAACTGAATAGCTGAGAGTCAGAGGAGAGTTCTTGTTCTTTGTCAAGACCTTTACTAGTTAGTCAAGGTGGTATTTTTCGACCATGCTCTGACTGCCATAAGCATCACTTGGGGTCATAGCTACTGGCCTAATTCTAAACCAGAGTTTCCCATGAGGGTATTGTAGGGAGAGGACAAAATTGGAAAATGAGTAGAAATGTATGATCTGGTGCTGGTAAGTTACTTTCATAGGCCATGGAACTGTAGCTTGGCCATTCTGGAGGCCTGGTTGACGCCTAGAGATCAGAACATTAGATATCACTCTGAAAGAATTAACTTGTATAGATTAGGGGTAAATGATTGGTCGGGAAAAAAAGCTGGAAATTTCAGGGCAGAGCAGCTATATTTCTCAATAATCATCTCATTGGTCTTTTCTAGTATGACTGGAGATTTTTCAGTAGATTAATTTTTCTTGTCAAGTCTTCCTCCAACATTTTGACATTCAACAAAAAGTTACAAAGAAAAAAAAAATTCAGTACTGTTTCATCAGCAAAATGTTTCTACCTAGGAATAAAAAATTAATGTAGTACGTTTCTGAAAGTGACTAGAAAAAATTTTTTGGAGCTTTATGGTTGGTGATCGCCTTCATTTATCTCTGAATTTAATGCAAATAATTGTCATTTATGCTTCACTCTTTAAGCTGGAAGAAAACCACCCCACCTGTAGATTTCATGGCGCATGAGGTCATAAACTGCATATTCCTTGTGTCATGAGGTTGGCAATTTATAGGTTAGCTTCTAACATCCATAGACACCAAAGGTGTGAAATTCTTATAGAGTCTAAGTTCAAGAAAGTTTATTAATGGTCTAGAGAGTCCCGTTGTTTCTCCTGTTGCTCTAGTCTAGCACTGCAGCTCGAGGGAAGACTGACACAGCCTACTGTACAGACACACTGCTGAGGCCTCAGCATCTTGCAGGTTTAAGACCTATCTGAAAAGCTGCTTGTGAGTGGGACTTTTTTCCTGACCTCAATATATAAGCCATTTTTTGTCTACTCTAGGCTGATAAAACAGATTATAAGAACGTTTAAACTATCTCAATATATATATATGTATTACTAGTTAAGTAATGTAAGTCAAAGTGCAGAAATACTGAACATAATGAAAGCAAATCACCTCTGAGTTTTTTATATTTTTAATAATAAATATAATTATAGAAAAAATAATTTAGTTTTATCCTTAAACCTGATTAAAACAAAAGCTTCTAAACAGCTTTGGTAAATAGAGTCTCTCAAAAAATCTTTAAACAGTTGAAAATGCCAATGTTCACAGCAAATCCACTCACAGATTTTTTTTAAACAGATCTGTCCCTGGTTATGCTCATGAAACTGTGAGGTCTGAATCTTATTCGATCTGTTTGCTTGATTTCTCTGCTGGAAGAGAAGAGAGTTGAATTAAGTGTGACCAGAAAGTTGTGACCATGCTATTTATTTAGTGCTTCTGGGAATTCACTGAGAAACATGCTTGCTATGTACTTCCCATTTTGTGCATGTTCTTCTGTTGGTCTGAGTCAAGGAGAATATTGATACCTTTGAAAATATTCCAGGAGAGTCATAGAAAACACTGTGGTGTCTGGCATAGAGTATATTGATTTTGCACTTTATTCTTTTCACTTTTTAAGGCTGATTATGTATTAGCATTCTGCTCTTCTCTGCTGTATGAAAACAGGGGGAGAATAAGTAGTCCAGAATAAATATCTTCATTAAAATATGCAAAGGCAGAATCAAATCTGCATAAATGAATATCTGTATATAAAGTACACTAACATAATATTTAGTCAGATGATCACATATGGATTATGGCTGTGGCCTTCCAAAAAAACTCCCCAAAACTACCTCTCAGTATATTTTGCTGCATAATAATCTCTTTCAGTTGAATTATGAAGTAATGAAGCTGGCATTAACTGATGTAATACATGGATAAATATTAACTTGTTTCAGCTGATCAGTTGCTTATACAAAGGCTCACGAGACTGTGCATGTTGCAAAATAAAAGAAGCATTTTTTAATCTCTGTGATTCTGATTGAACAAAGCACTTGAACACACAAATAATCACATCTCCATGGGTAACAGGTCCCAAATTGACAAGACCCTTGAGATACAACTGCTCACTGTCTTTCCTTGAAATGTGAGAATGCTGGAATATAGTGAAGGCTTCCAATCTCTAAAGCTTTGCCTTACCACAACAGCAACAGTAGACACATGAATAAACTAGATCAAGAAAACTCTCTAATACAGATACTCAAAAACTTTGAAATGTGGCAAGCTGGAAAAGATGTGAAAACACACCTATTGTCTGCCCATCATGTCATTCCACATGGGGTGCAACTCCGAGAAATTTATAGTGACATCCTGATTTGAATAATCCCCATGCAAAGTTTTTTACTCTGCTCCTTGGAAAGCCTCGTTCTATGCTCACTCCGCCTGCCATTCCATTGCTAGGCCAGCCCAGTATCTTCAATGAAAATGTGCTGTGTACTGTCACTACAAATGGTAAACAACGGGCCAAAGCCCCATATGACCACATGCTTGCATGTCTGCAGAACCAGGATCAAGCAAGCGTGTGAAATGTGTTGTTAAATCTGTTCCTGAAATATGATCTGTACTGGGACCCATAGTATATTTTTAGTTTCAAACTCTTCCTGCAGTATTCCTCTGGAATAATTATGAGGAAATGAAGCTGCAATCCATAACTATGAATATAGAAGCTGAAGGAAGTGCCATGTTTTATGCCTGCTTTAATAAACATATGTGAAGAATGGGTATAGATAGTTTATATATTTTTTAGTTTTCTTTAAGGATCTTGATAGACGTGAACTGGAATTTAGCAGTTCTTCACGTGGCCTCATGCTCCTGCACCTGGAATGCTTGAAGAGCTGAATCAAAACTCAGACTCTAATCCACAAAAATTACATTTAAAATGTAAATATACATAAATGCAGAACGATTTCTAAACTTTTATAAGGTTTATGATAGGTCCAGTTTCCTCTGTTAAAAATACTATAATGTATGTGATAAGATTACTGTGGAGAGAGCTATTTTGGAAAGTAAAGATAGGTGTTGAGTGGATTGGTCTTACATCCAGTTGTAATCCTGTAAAGTTTGTCACTTCTGTACTGTTTGTTAACTTTTTCACTAGATTATTAGAATCTTTACAACATCAGAGTATACCCCACAACCGGTAATAAGTTTGCTTTGCTAACAGTAATTGAGATCTGCTGTCAAACAAAAGCCATTATCACATTAGTTCAAATTTTAAAATAAACTTTATCTTATATGTGAAAATTGCTTGCATAGTTTTGAAATAAATTAATGCAAATTAGGAGCTTATAGATGTTAAATTTTTTTCTTGCACCTGTGAAATGCCTTCCTGAATTTAAGTTTATAGCCTCCGAACCGTGACCCATGTTAGATGAAGGAGAGATTTAGACATGGTTGGTGCAGTTGTAGATTAATGTGTCATGCAATCTGTGTGACTACAGGTTAGTCATGCCCATTAGTTTTCCTTCAAAATTTCATCTTTTGATACAGGAAATATGGTTTAACTTTAGATTTTACTTGTATCTAGTAGCACTTAATCCTCTAGATTAACTTTTGGGTTCTTTTTTTTCTTTCCCTTTTTATATGGTTTGCTACATAATTTGTGTTGTAGAAGGCAAAACTTCTGTTTCACCTACCACTTTCTCCTCTAGGTAGGCAGCATTGTAAATTATTAAATACAACTACAGACAGTGTCATGATAACTTTTAATGTGATGGTGAAGTGAGAGCATTGATCTTGTGTAATTTGAGTCAGAAAAATCTGAACAGGTAAACTATTTGTAACTTCTTACAGCTGAATAGGAACATAAGTAATATTAGTAACAGAAAAAAGGCCATCTGGTCCGGCTTGCCTGAGTTTGTTTGATTGGTTCATTATAATCTCAACCACCTGCTTTTCCACTGAGCTCTACTTCACCGGTCCTATCCTATTCCAGAAACAAATGTATCTGTCTCTTGTACACCTTTATAAATCTTTCCTTATAACTGATTATTCAGACCTTATGTGGTCTTATGGTAGAGAAGATCCCAAAGTCACAGAAGTGAGCGGAGCTGGTAGGTTCTGCATGCTCAACAAATGCACGGAAAGAAATGTTCCTGATCTAAGGATTTGTAATCTAGTTTCAGAGAAAGTATGTGGATGATTTGAAGACTGGTCTGATAGAATTAGGTGAACATCTATGTGCTAATGTAATTGCCTTGACCAATTACAAAATGCATATGTTTATTTTGCTTTTAGATTTAACAACAGACACCTGTACTATTTACAACCTGTACTGACATCCTGCTAAAACATTTATTATTCTTTTCTCCGTTTTTTATCAAGGCAGTACTATCTTTCTTGTAATTTTGGGGGGGAATAAGGAGGGTATTTAGCACAGAGAAATTTACCCTTCTACCCATATCTCAATTCCATTTAATTTTATCACACATGTTTCTTCTCTATGGCAGTGGTTAAATAGTAGTGAATCTTACTTAAATGGGATCAAAATGATTTAAACAATCAATTCAATGACGGTTTGATCTGTTTCTGCAAAATGTCAACCTTCATATCCTTCAAGTTCTTTATAAACACATGTGAATTTACTGTCCTGATGTGTTTCAGCAACTAAATCTAAATTAGGTTCACTTGTGTTCATTCAATTTTATTTATTTATTTTTATCTTCTTCCTCCTCCTTCCTGGAGGTGAAATAAAGAAGATTCCTGTGCTAAAGCCACTGTCCTAGATTTTGTGATACTGGCACCAGGTGCTGTAAATTGTACTACTTTGATTATGGGGGTCTGGATTCCCTAGTGTAAGCTCCTAGAAATTCCTCTGGGGTTTTAGCAAAGGATATTTCTTAGGCTGGAGTGGCACGGTTGTGCTGTGTCTCCCTCTGGTTGTTGTTCAGCTGCTGTTGAATATCTTTTGGCAGAGCAGCTGAAAAAAAAAACCACTTCATCCATTGCTAGGGCCTTCTACTAGAGATGTAAGTTCGTGCTGGAACGAATACCGGGTAGTCATTTAACTTACAAGCTTTGAGAGCTCTCATGCTGGGTATAGAGATAATGGGTAATGGCATGCATATAAAATATCCTATGAAATTATACATAAATGCTTACTGTTTGAAATGTCTTAACACACTGTAGAACTTTGTACTTACAAGTATGTTTTCCATAAAAAAATCAACACTTTGCAGATAAAGAGAAAGATTCTCTGTTTCCCTCTCCTCCCCTGCTAACTGTGGGAGGAGATTGGCTGTGGAGGAACAGGATTTTTTTGGTAGACTAGAGTTATGTTTGGCACAATCTGCCTAAAGAGGCCAACAGCATGCTCTCATTTTGGGTCAGTTCTTCTGTCTAGCAATGGATTTTAACCAGAGATCTCAAAACATCAGAAAACCTCTATTTTTATATCAAAAATAAAATACCCTACCCTTGCCAGATAATAATGACACTTTATAAAATAGAGGAGCCTATTTTTCTTAGGCAGATCTGTTTCCTATATACAATTTTAGTGGTTGAGGTAAGTCTGCAGTCTAGTATCTTGCACTTCATAGCTTTAATGCTTATTTTTGTGTGTTTGGAAAATACAAAGTACAACAGATGCATCCTGCATTGAGCTTTCAATCTTAGCTTATTTTATAGCTTTGAGCAAACAGATAACTGGTAAAAAATAATTAATTTACAGTGGAATATACTAAAATGTCATACTTAATCAGTTAAAAGACATTCTTTTCCATACTTGGTATTTTCTGTCTCGGAAATCCTTTTCTTTCTGTTAGCTCTGCTACTAATTATCCAGCCACTAGCTGTATGCTTTTAAAGTCAGAAAATACAACATCAGTCAAGAGACATGTGGCTGCAAAAACCAGTGAGCATGTAGGAGGAGTGCCTTTACAGGTCAAGTGCTATAGCTGTTCTTTGACAAATCAGTCTGAATTAGCATCAGAGGAGCCTGTTGGTATTCCCGCTCCCCCACACCTCCGGCTTCATCTGTTAGCTGCTGCCGTTGCCAGCCCTCATTTTGCACTCCCAGGCCTGTAATCTATTTCAGAGTTTGTTGGCAGTGCTGGAGCTGCTTCGGCCTCACGAACGTCGCTGCCAAATAATTGAAATAGACTCTGCACCTGAAACTCCACTGTCTATGGTTCCAACAGTCTTCAGCTAGTAATTGTTTCTTAATATTTTGAGGAAAGCTGAAATGGAATATGAAGTAACTCCTCTGACTGATGGTCGAGGTTCAAGAGGTAGCATCAGTAGGAATGGGCACTCAAGGAAAAGGCTTTCTTAAAGGCCATTTTGCTAAATGTATTTGATCGTTCTGCTGGTACCTGTATACCTAGGGATGGCTCCAATGGAAAGACCTAATTGTGTATACCTAATTTAGGCACATGTCTTTGTTCCCTGCTAAAGGGACAAGTCAGGGAGTGGTGGGAGAGAAAACCTCAAAGATAGCATTTGGGTACTAGAGGCATCCTCTAGATAGTCCTAGCAGACACACTTAGCAGTGGGCTCTATGAGACGGAGCCCAGCTTGTGGGATATGGAAGCAAGTTTATATGCCCCCTTTCTTTTCCACTTTTAAATTGAGGCTGTGTGCTTTGACAGTTGCATGTGTTCTGGTCTCTTTATCCAATCTAGCTCTTTACATGGCTTCTGTGTCCTTCGTGTTAGAGTGATAAATGGAAAAAGCTATTAAAGTTTCAGCATGCTTAATAGTGTCCAGAACCAATCTGTTGTATGACAGACGCAGCAATAGGTAGCTACTTGATGGACACAGAGGATCTATGGTTAGCAATGTGCTTTTACAAATGGGAGTGTAGTGTAAGTACTGACAATGCTGGTCCAAATGAACTCTGTGGAACTGCAGGCTTCTTTTTATATGCAGCATGTGCACTGTGAGTATGACTACCAAATACAGTGGATCTATCACCGTTAAATAATCACAGAGTATCTTTTAATATATTGGTTCTTTTTATTTCTCAGAGAAATAATTTGATGCTCGTAAAACAATTGTATGAATAAACATGGGTGGCTAATCTCACTAAATACCTGAACTCGACATCAAAGGGTTAGCTGTCCTTTGTTTTGAATTGTATAACAATACAATGAACTTGTTTCAAAATCTTTTCAAGTTAATGGATATTTTTCAGCTGAATTCAGTAACTTCTGGATCAGGTCCACAGAGAGTAAAAAACTCATGTGCATTACCTAGATTGTCTATGGTTTTTCTATGGTTTGCAAATCTATGAAGAAGTAGGACAGAAATTGTATGTTAATTTTTTTTTCTATAATATTTTTATTTATTGGGAGTGGTATGTCTTGATGTCCCCCAGGCTTTCCTGATATCTCAGTAAATTTCAATAGATTCCTTTGCAAATCTAGTCTGCATTTCCACACATCTATCATTCAGGAAGTTGGGTTAATAAATCATCTAAAACACTCTGCAAGAGAAGCCTGTGTAGAGCTAATTCCTCTTTTATGCCAAAATGAGTCCCTTGACTTATCATTGTTAATTTTTACTATATCTGCCTAGGAAAAATGAATAACCAAATAAATGACTGCAGCAATTCGACCTACAAGATAAAAGTTACTTGAAGGGACCATGGATATTTCCTTTGAAGGATTATGCTTGTGCCTTTGAGTTGGAGCACTTTAATTCATTCCAGTTCATCCTTTTTTTTTTTTTTTTTTTCTTTTTTTCCATTTAAAACNTTTTTGTTTATTGGGGGGGTGTGTGTGTATTTCACTAGCATTCTTTGAATGTATTGTTCTGAGGGGCAAAAAGTAAGATTGATGTGGCTGAGTTAGTATCAGTTATTGTTTTCTTCCTAATATCCTGCAGCTTTATGTTGCTTTAACGTATGCACACTCAGAGTTTTGAACATTGTGGGAAAAGGTTTCACTGGCATCCATTCTTGCCATTAAAGTGCTTCCCATCTGAATATTGCCTGCCAAAGTATGTGGTATCCTGCAGAGCAAGAGGATGAGGACATAGATTGCAATGAAGCTGAACAGTTTGCACTTCCTAACGGTGACACCAGACATCAATCTTTTGTAGAGACAGACTAGAATACAGGAGAATAAGAACTCTCACCCCCAGTCCCCCACCAAAAAAAAACAAACCAAAAAAAAAACCAAAAGGAGAATTATCTTCTCTTTTTTTCCATTTCATTCCAGCAGTTTCCTTCTAAGATCCTCAAAGATGAATATGTTCTCAAATTGCATTAGCTGACATTTCAGTGGCTGAGATGCTTTTGGGGAAGGGGAAAAAAAAAAGAAAAGAAAAGAAAAAAAGGAATTGAGTAAAAAAGAAAAGCAGGTTCTCTGAAGTAATTTTTATTTTAAAAAAGAGTTTATTTAATTTAGTCTCAGATCTCTTTATCATCAAGCTAAGGACTAGAGTGCTAATTTGGTCACAGTTAACGTGTTTAACACATTTATACAAGAGTTTGACAACAGTATTCAGTAACACCAAGTTATATTATACAGGTTGGCAAATGCTCAGAACTTGAAGATTGCCAGTTCTGTAATCGGCCATATTTGCAGAAGCTTGAGTCAAATCTGCAGCTTGTATAAAGTGGCACAGTTCTGTAGAAGTCACTTTGCACCAGCTGCTGAGGATCTTCTCTTTTACACAGAAATTTCATGCAGGTTTTTATTTTAATATATAAATCTAATTTCACCAACAGAATGATTTATTGTTGTGCAATTAATGACCCATATGCTCCTCTTTGTAGTAAAAAAGGTGCAGAAAGAGCTAAGTGCTGCAAAAAAATTGCTGCATCAATGAGCTGCAGAAGTTAACATATACTGTGTAATTCAATCAAGAGGCTATGAGGGTATAAGATGGATAAACCTTGCTATAACCAGTAGGAACCCTCACTGAAGAAAAGATAGTCGAAAAACTTGAGCCCAATATTAGTGGGAAATGCTTGAGATTGAGTCTTCAGGAGCACTGGCTTTTTCTAACCTTGCCATTGGTATCCTAAGCTTATGAGGATGCCAAGAAATAACATAGGGCACATTTGGGTTGTGAGGACCATTTTTTTTGACCTGGCCAAGCTCCGCTTTCCTAACCATGTGATATCTTAAATATTTTACAGATTAAGAAGTGTATCCGAGTATAATTCACAATCCCCTGTGTTCTTGCTAAGCGGGGATATGATCTGGCCCATTGTTTGTTCTGGGTAGCATATGTAATACTTTGGCTTGTCTCGATTCTTCCCACGTTTCCCATCCCATAAGACCATTCTGCATCTTAAGTTTTGCAGATCTTATTGTGGATTTTTTGTGTGGGAGCAGTTTTGTGTTTTCGACTGGTATGGCAGCAGATCAAGCAGGAGGTTTTGGCTTGTGGACAGATTCTGGAGGCAGGTTTTGTAGAAGGTTGCTCCAATTTTTGGCTTGTAAGGCATGGGAGCATATACCATGTATTACTTGATTATGTTAGCCCACTCACTAAATAGTTTGCTGACCACATACAGTAATTTAAGAAGAGGGCTGAAAAACAGAGATAATACTGAACAAAGCACAGAAAAAGCAAATCTCATGTCACAGAAGGATTAGATGCTGAATGTCTAGCGATATTTCCTAATTAAGCTGCCTGATTGCAACTATGTAGGTTACAGCATTGTCTCATGGTAGCATTATTTTCTGTTTGACAGTGGCTGTATGACATGCTGTATGATTGCCTGTCCTGGAATTACCTGGGTACTGTAATATATTTCATTGCAAAATGACCAAAGAGGACTAGATAATGCTGAGGCTGAAGAAGCGCTTCAGAGTTGTTCCACTTCTCCTGACAAACAAACTCGGGGAGCAAAAGCTAATGTAGTCTGTTTTTTCCTATTATTCTAAAGAGTAGCGGAACTCCTACTTTCTAAATGCTGAGAACTGATCTGTGTCAGGTAGATGCAAAGATAGGTGCTTCTCAATAAAAATGTGCAAAAGAAGGAAGCTAAGAAAATTTTTTGAAGCTCTATAGTGAATCAAGTCTAATTCGCCGCTTGAGCTCAGATCTCCTTACAGCTAGTCTTTTGATTTACATATATGATCATCCTGAGAATACAAACTCGAACACTCACTGTAGCCAAGGCCACAATGTAAGAAAAACGTGTCTTATTAAAAAAAATTTGTACATTTCCCTGTATACACGTTTCTTTGTGTGTGGTATATAATACAGTCTTCCAGATAAATTCCTTGGATCTAATCCTGTTCTCATTAAACCCGCACAGCTCTATGCTTACAGTAATGTAACTGAGGAAAGAATTCGTTCCTATAAGAATTATATTTCTAATAAGAAGGAAGCAGAGACTTTTGGCAAATAACCTATCTTGCAGCTTTTATTGAATAACACTAAAACAAAAACCATAAAGCAAAGTTGGATCAGAAGAGTAACAACAGAGGGATTACACCACAACAGACTAAACTGTAGAGTCATGTATGGATCATACCTAATTCTGTTGCAGAGATAGTAACTAACCTGTGTAGACAGATTTCTGTTTTAAGGTGAGATGGAATGGATTCTAAGGTGACTTCACAATTTTAATAAAGTCATCCACTCTGGGTCCCAAAATAGTTTTTTAGCCAACTTTTATTTAAAAAATCAGGTAGTTTTCCCTCCCAGTAACAAAACTTAAGTGGTACTATGTCTCAGTGGTTATTCATTCAATGCAAGCGTAGAATCCAGCAGGGAATGAGACTCTGAAGAGAGGCCTGCATGCGAAGAGATTTATTAGAATGTTTCAGAAGTAACAACAGAACAAGTCAGGAAGGTAGCACGTAATCAAACAGTTGCTGTTTTGTGAATAAAAGAACCTAATAATTTAGTGGAGAAATTACTTAAGTACTATATATTCTTCTCTGTTTTGTCTTTGTAGGAAGGGTTGAAATGGATATAAAAGCAATGACTGGGTTTACCTTCCAACCCACTTTTCTTTCCTCAGTCATCCTGGGGTTTCTTGTAATTCTGACTCTGGAGAGAAGTGATGATGCCTTTTCTGTTGCTTGTAGGGAAATGCAGCACAGAGCACCTGCCTTTGAAGTGCTGCAGTTTACAGCTGCTCTAGGAACCAGCAGTTTCCATTCTGGGGTCAGCAGGGACCACGTTGTGGGCAAGGGGTTTCTTGCCACATGTTTGGCTTTGCAGAGTTCATCGCAGTGTGGTAATCTGTGGCACAGTAAATGTAATTTTTGCTATCTTCTAAGTTTCTAGCTAGGTAAGTTGTAGTTCACTGAGTGCTGAAGGTATCTAATCTTGTAAGAAGTGGCAATCATAGTCAAACTGAAATATTTGTTTAAATTTAAGTAGATTCTGAGGGGAAACTTTCACCTGTTCTCCAAGCTACAGTCAGCATTGCCTGAAAGAGAATAGAAACTTTACATGACTCATCACATGGACTTATTTCTAAATCATCTGTATTTTTCTTCCACTTTAGATCCAGGTCTTATAAAGTTGTGTGCAAAGAAATTGCCTTCTTTTAATGAAAAGGTTTATCTAATCTTTTTTTCACTCACTAAATATCATAAAACATTTACCATTTCACTAATTTTGAGGATTGTGTAAAATGGTTGTTTTCATTGCTATCACTCCTTGAAATGACTGCAGGGGTTTTTATCATACATATTTTCTTCTGTTATTAATCAAAATGTGTTGTGCTGTGGAAATCTCAGAAAGCTACAAAAATTAAAACCAACATAGTCGCATTTTGAACTCTCCACATTATGTATTCTTAAAGACAAATCTTCTGTGCACGGTGATCAGTTTCTACTACCACAAAAGACATACTTCAGAAGCAGTGAAATGTGTCCCAGGCATCGGATCTATCTTTGGGTCTCTTAGAAAGGGATTTGACTAGTGCAAAAAATGAATTTGAAATAGAAAAAATATTAAGGATAAATAACTTAAGGATAACTAGAAGGTGAAGGGAAGAAGTGGAAATGAAGGATAATGTCATTAATCTTTCTTCCTTTTGGAGAACCCAGAAAATAAGATAAATTGGGACTGCTGCAAAAATGCTGGCTCCAACTTCTTGAAAACTGGTGCTTCATTGGTGCTGCAAGGCTACTTTTAAATCCCCGAAAGCCACCTCTTCTCCAGTCCACTTCCCTCAGCCTCTCATTTTCTTTCTTCTGTCGGTAGATTTCGTATATTGGACTAGTGCTAAAAAAGAGAAATCTTAATTTTTCATTGATACTAGGATTGATATCTCAACTGCTTGGAGCCCACTAATTTTAGCAACTGCAGGTCTGACTCTGAGGTAACTTCATTGAGACTCAAGGAGTTAGAGTGAAAACTGAGGACCAGATGATAACTATCCAGCAATTCCTGTGTGGCCATAATTTTCTTTCCTTCCTTGCCTGTATACATGACATCATTCATTCTCTTTTGGGATTACATGATGATTCTTTTATAGTTTATATTGGGTGATGGAAGAAAATACTCATTGATTTTGTACAATGGTAATAATAATGTATTAAACAATAACTAACTTCAGTAGCAAAAGGTAGTTGTTCTGTTCTTCCCCAGATGTGAATAACTCATCAGATCTTCACCTGTTAACAGGAACCTGGGGAAAACCACACCAGGAAAGGAGGCCCTTACTGTGCTTCGTTGTAATTTGTACAACTTTCCCGACAACTACATGAAAAAGAAATGCCACCTTTATCTGCTGTTAGAGATAGTTATTCATAATAGCAGAATATGCAGAAGGTTTCCAAGGATCAGCTGGGTGGAGTACTCAGGAACTTAAAGCTGGTCCAGCTGTGAGCAGGACATTGGACTAGAGACTTCCTGCAGTTCTCTCCAGCCTGAATTATCCTATAATTCTATGATTTTCACTCTCCTGAATAAAAAAATAGCATGTTTGTGCATATGCATATTACAGTTATGTATTTTTAAAATTGTAGTTACCAACCACATTTGACTTAGAAAACATCAAAAATTCCATTAGAGCATTGTCTGGTGGCTTCTCCAGTTCCATCACCTACTTTTTTCCTGTGGCTTCACAGGAGAATTTGACTGATGAGATCTACAAAATAATACTTCCTGTTTTCCACATAATTTAAAAAAAAAAACCCAAACCCTGTGTCGGTATTGGCCATATCTTGGTCTTGCTCTCTTTTTTAGTCATTACGTAATAATACATATGAGAAAGTGCATGTGAGAGTGTCTTTTATATTTTGCTCTCATTCAAATAACTTTACTCATTTTGCTTTAAGTTATCATCATTATGAATGAAAAAGTGAAACCACAACTCTTCTATAGACACATAGATTTTGGTTTCTGTTGCGGGAAGTTGGTGAGCAGTCAGCTGTATTCCTCGAAGAGGGCTTGCTCTGTTTCTTACATTTGTGAGATATCTTTTAGGTGTTACGGTTGTAATATTTTTAATTTACTAATGGTTACTGCGGTTTGGGGTGATCTATTTCACACTTATTCATGATGTTATTCTTTTGTTTCAAGTAAAAAGTTATCAATGATCAGTTTCTTCAGAAAAATTTTGAAACCAAAAATTATTACGCTGCCTATTTTGCCAAGGAATTTAACACAGTTTGTGTCACTGATGTCAGCAAGAATAGAATTAAGGAACAGGCTTTTATTTACTTAGCTGTAACAGAAGAAGTCAGAAATAGCTCTAGCAGTTAAATTACTTGTGGCAGAATTGTTTGTTTATGTCCTTAATATTCCTGTGGTATATTTTTGAATGATAGATCGCTTAAGCTGACTCACACATCTGAAAGATTAACATTTTACCAATATTCAGTTACCTTATTCCATATTCTTGTTAGTATAAGAGGCAGTTTAACTGAAAAATGAGTGCTAATAAAATGCCTTTTTAGTAATTCATTTTGAAAACCATTTGACCTTAACTACAATGAAAGTAGACTGTAAAAATCATCATAGATTCCCTTCCTTGAACTTTTCACAATGCTGAAAAATGACTGAGGGAAAGAAGCAAGATCCAGTTACTGTACCCTGTTTGTACAGCTGTACTTCATTGAGCGGAGGCTTGTGTTACACACAGTTTGTGATAGGAAGTAAATGCTTTTAAAACAACTAAGGAGACAGGTCTTTAACCTCCACCTTTTCAGATGCTTTGTTCACTCATTTAGCTTCTGTCGAGGTCTTGGGAAACATTTCAAATACAAATTATTATTGAGTACTGAAGCTCACCTGAATAATTCATCTCCTACTGAGCTCATTACATGGAGATGCATTAAGATGTTGGGGTATTTTTGAGAGAGAGATCACTAATTCTTCATATGAGGAACACTTGTTCCTTCAGGAACAAATGCATTTAAAGAAGGAAGAATTCTCAGATTGAGTGTTACGTGTTTTATGACAGTTGAAATTACAGTTTTAACTCAGCAATTGTAAGGATTTTCAAGAACTTCGAGGACATTAAAAAATGATGTTGTCATGTAAATTTCCAAACTGTGAAAATTCATTAGCTTTAAAATTCTTAACTTCTAGCATACAAGACCATTGCCTCCTGTTACAGGACTATCTAGTTCCCTGAAATGATCAAGACATCTTGAGGTTCATTAAGAGGATTTTTTTGGCATTACTTTACATTGCAAGTACATGTTAATCACCAGACATAAACTATTTGATGTAAGCTTGGCAGCAGATAATTTCAGGACTTTAAATACAAGCTATAAGATCATTCTGTGAATGTGATTTTAGTATCTGTGAAAGGCACTTCTCTGGTGAAACAAGGGAGTGGCAATGGGAGTATGCACCTGGCAAACAGCTAGTTAACTTTTAATTTCTGTAATTAGCTGAGGCTTTGTGTATACTTCATCCCTTGAAACACATGCGATGTTAAATTTAAGTTTAGGCTAAATAGGCATTATTTGGGCTGCATTAACCGCCCACTTTCTCATTTTGCTACGATTAAGGTCATCCTTGTAGACCATGAGCATTTCTGTCTTAACCTCCCCCTTAAGACTGTCCAGATATTGATATACACTGCAGAGGGGCCACCCAGATCTGCACTTAATGAGAGAATGCCTTGAAATACCATCAGGATATCAGGATTTTGAAGTCTTTTGGTTGACTGCAGTGCATTAGAGGTGTCATGCCTTCAGAGGACATGGCTGACACTGGTTTTGCCCTTATTCCAGCAACTTTTTTTGAACTGTAACACAAAAGACTGTAACCCTGTTTCGGTCCAGAGTTCCCAGCAAGCAACTATTTGTTTTGCCATGTGTCACTAGTGAGCAGGCAATGGCTGTGGTTTGTGGTCTGTGGTACAAGTGGGCTTGAAGATTTAGGTCTTTCAGAAAACTGTAAGCATAACACCAGAGACAAGTTGTTTAAATTTGACATGTAAGATTTTTGGAACATTTTGTGTCTCCTTCTAGTCTTGAAAGATAACTTCAGTAAACAAACAAAGGCATGAAATCATCCTCAGTCCTTGTCCCTCTGAACCCCATAACAGCTCCTACTGACTCATGTTATCAGGACTCAGCTCAGGCTTTCTGGCAGTTCAGTCCTCATCTCACACGTCCTTCTGCTCTTCCAGCAATGAGTTTAATTCCTGCCACAGCCTCACCTTCCTCAGCATGAGAGTTACACTGACTTGTGTCCACTTACTGACGTTTAACCCAGCCTACCCAAACTCAGCTCTGAGCATTAGGTTTTGTTACCTGCTATACTATAGTAAAATAGCAAAGTATAAATTGGGGGATTAGTTGCTTTTAGTTTAAGAAAAAAGGCCTTGGGAAACAAATGTTGCTTTGTTCTCTAGTATATACCTCATTAGAAATTATGTGTTTTGCAGAAGTTAATATACTGTGGGCAGCGCACCAAGTGCATCATAGTTCTGAAGATTACAACTTATTCACAGCCTTGAGACAGTCTGTGCTGCAGAAATACACCTCCTGGGTAAGTTGCACAAGATTTGACAAAGAAATTAATATCAGCAAGATTTAGTAAAAGTGAAAGTGTTTGTTTCCCTTTGAATATAAATTATTTAAGATGTTTGCCACTGAAAGCACAGAAGTTGCAACTGAAGAATCTGACAATCATAAACTATAAAAATAAATTCATTAATGTTTTCACAGCAAACTTGAAAAGAGATACAGTAGCGGAGTTTCAGAATGCTAATAACAACTCTGCATTTATATTTTCATAACTTTTTGAGTAAAATGGGACTTTTTTTTTCTTTTGGTTATTCATGCATAAGTACAGGAAAAGATCAGAGTATAACAACTGCTCTAGAATATGTCTGTGCAACTGAAATGATCAGGGACAGAAATCGTTACTAAAGATTGCTTTGGACATGCAGATGTATTTATTTGTCTCTGCTCATTCATGTCATGTGTCAGTACTCCAGTAAGTAAGGGCAGTATGGCACTACTTTTACCTAGTGTTATTTCAGATATAATTTATTTTGAATGGTGAGCTGTGTACACATGCAATATAAATTAAGAGGACTACTCATTTGCAGGTTTAAAAATGTATATTTCCAAGTACATCCATAAATGCAACATACCATCCAGTGGTTAGTTTTGGGCCCTGGATAACTGCTGATTTCCTTAGTTACACTCTCATGTTCTCTTTTGACTCTATTTTTTACCTCAGGTTGTGGTTTCTTTATTTATTTGGGGGTTTTTTAAAGAATAACAACTTCAAAATTTGAACTTTCAGAATTAGAGTTCAAAAGCAATATTCAATGTATTTTTGTGTATATAAAATATATAAATGCTCTTCTCCAGTTAGGTATAATACTGGTGGTGGAGGAAACCTATAGTCCTCTAGCCCATGAGCAAATGACTCAAAGCCTAGAGTGTGTGCTCACAAATACAAATACAGTGTAACTCCATTAACTTCAGTAAAGTTAGTCTGGATTTATGCTCATGTAACTGAGCGTGGGCTTAGCCTGTTGTTCATAACTGTTTCAAGCCCATGACATTAGATGAGTGCTAGGTTCCAAAAAAATGTCTAGTTCTGGAAACTGTGAAACAGATACTATTCATTTTCTTTCTTAAAGTCTCCTCTGTAAATTGTTACTTTTTAAATTCAGAAAATAGTCATCTGATGTTATTAGAAGTGTCTCAAATTTAAATGGCCACAATGAACAATAGTGGAAGTGATGCATCTCTGTCACAACTCTGCTTCCTATGTAAACACTGCCACGTTAAAGATTTAACCTTTGCACATTTACCCATTGGGACCATATGTGCAAATGCTTAACAAAAACAATAATTCAGAAAAGACAAAAAGCCTGTGTGTACGTATGGGTGTGTGCATGAGCACTTGGTCTCCCTGCGTGGTTTTGAGGATGATACCTCAGAAACCATAAAATATTCTGGAGGGCCAAAATGTCTGGCTACCTTAGTATCTGAAGACCATCCTCAGGACCACACTGCTATCACCTGGCAAATATATGTACGTTTAAAATTCATTTGCTTCGACCAAAGAGAAGTGAACCTAGGAATCTGTAATACTTTTGTGTGCAGTGTCTTTTCCAACAAATATTTGGTATTAGCCAAGATATTTGACTAATGTAAATATTGGTTTACCTCCCTCTCAAAATTTTAAGGGGTGTGCCAGTTTTCTTTCTCCAAAGCCTTACTGCGTATGAAGACAATTCTTAATAATTCTTGTAGTGCTACTATTTTTTTCGACTGCCAGACTGCTCCAGAACCCCACGGATGCATCTACTTTGAAGCTGAAACTCAGCGAAGCCTTTAGTTAATCTCTGAGAGCGATCGGATGTTGCTGAATGTGTACAGTTGAATGCAGTTTGACATCCAGTTTTGTGGAAGCTGTGGGAAAGTTGTGGTGGATGATATGGGATTGTGGGACTGTTCTGCTGCCAGCTTGTATGTGTTTTCAGTTAAATGTTATAAGATAAATAAATCAGCATATTAAGCTGTGTGGGTTGTGCTTCAGTTTATTGAAAAGATGTGAAATGAAAGAGAAGAGAAAAACATGCTTGAAGTACAATCAGTAGTGTGAGATGTACTCCTGAACTTGGAACCAAATATGTATTGCTTCATATCATTTGCACACACAGTGTTTCTGTTACTCCAGTGGAGGGGCCATAGAGCAGCAGACCTACTGTTAAGACTGAGAGATGGTTTTGAAGCTCATTTTGCGGGAAAAAGATGTGGAAAAAAAAAGTATATTCATTTTTAAAAAGAAATCAGAAAGCTAATGCTATATAATATTTCCTTCTGATGAAACACTTAGTTAAAGTGTAATTGTGAGAGAGCTGCACATATAACTTGAAAAGCTGTGATTTAATTCTTTGAGTACCAGTTCTCAACTTTCCTCCAAGGGTAGGATTTAATTGCAAACATTAGTTCCATAATAATTTGATAGCCTTAGACTATACATTTAGATAAAGGATTGAATTATGCCTTGTTGTTTTAAAAGCAATGGAAACAGCTATATATAAATCTGGAAAGGGAATCGGTAACACTGTT
Source organism: Rhinoptilus africanus (assembly GCA_013400135.1). Taxonomy (NCBI): domain Eukaryota; kingdom Metazoa; phylum Chordata; class Aves; order Charadriiformes; family Glareolidae; genus Rhinoptilus; species Rhinoptilus africanus. The sequence continues at coordinate 343,571 of VXBO01012390.1, forward strand.
CTTTTCAGCACAGAGTCACGAAGTTCACTTCTTATCTAACGAGGATACTGCCAGGTCTAGGATCTGTAACGGGTGTGGGCGTTTTGGTTTTTTTTTGGGGGGGGTGTTGTTTTTTTTTTTATCCTTACCTTTAACTCCTGCAGAATCCTCACAGAAGCGTAGCCCACATGAACTGGCTGTCAGCAGCTGCCCTGTGGCTCCTCTGTGCCCTGCAGCCCCGCTATGGCCACAGCGGCAGGTGGCCCCAGGGCCCCGGCATAGAAACAAAGGGGCTCAGCAGAGGAAACTGCTACACCTCAGGAGCTTCAAATTTTTTTTTTACATTTTTGTAGTAGAAACGTTTTAAGCTTTTACTTACACATGGAGAGGGAGAATGGTAGAGCATTCCCACTGTGCAGCGGCCGCATGCCCATCAAAAGGGGCAATGCCTTAAGCGTGAAGGCACACAGCTGCAGTGCAGCAGTCAGGTAGGAACCCTGCTCCACCCCCTCGCTGAGTGCTTTTCCCATCAGGTTATCAGTTATTGTGGCTCGCTCTCAATCTCTGCTGCTGAATCCACAAGTGGGAAAAGATCTGTGAGTGTGATAAATGTTTTTCTGTAGTTTTGAACAGAAATTCCATCTTGGAGCCAAGAAAGCTTTTCCTCTACAGATTAATGAAAGCTGGTACATTCCCATGAAATGTTTTGATTTGGTGAATTGGTGTTTCCAGTGAAAAACTATTTAATGATTTTATTTTTTTTTTTCTGACATTGATCTTATTTTTCCAGTGGAACCACAAATAGAAGAAACCAAATCTTTTGTATGGGAGAGGTTTTCATTCCTCTCTATGGGTTTTACTTTTGTAAATGATCTTTGAAATCCTTTCTGTGCAAAATAAAGCTTATATTGCAAGGAAACATGAGGCAGTTAGGAAAGCATTCTCCTTTGTCAATCTCAAATTTACCTGTAAATTTATATAAAATTTCCCTCATCTCACCACTTAGCAGGGAAATCCTAGTACTCATTGTGAGAAATAGGTTAAAAAATAAATATGGAGATGATCTTTCCTTCCCCTCTGAGTCATCTGTAAATACCACCAAATTGCCTCCGATACTTTTAGGGAAAAAGCATATCATTTTTAACTCTGATTTCAATTCTGCAACCACTTCCATGAATAATCTGAAATCCATCTGGGTGTTGTTTTTTTTTTTTTTTAAAGGAACTTCCTCTCCATTTATTTTAAAAAATTTCCTGCTCTTATCATTCCATTAGACAGGTATAATCAATAATAAGAGAAAACTGCAGTAGCTTTACTTAAATGTGGCTGTGTGTTCTACTTCTTCGATGGCTTCTTTGTAAGATAACCTTTGAGAAAAACCATGCCAGCCTTCTGGCTGTTGTGGGACAAATGTGTCATGTGTCTCAGCATCTCTTTCTTTTTTTTTTTTTTTTTTGTAGCTCACCAACTTTTAATAATTAAATACTAAGGGGGTCCAGGGGTTAGAGGAAGGAGGAAAAAGGAACTCAGAAAAGAGATTGTCTACATGCCAGTGTTTAGGGCATTTCTTCTAAAGTATGGGTTGCTTACGCTACATTTCTGTTTCAGAACCTGAAGAATTGCAGGTGTTTCAAAGTCACTCTTCTGTTTGGTAGTTTTCTGCACAAGCCAGTTTGTTCTGCATTTTTAACTCTTAAAGAAGGTTCATGCCCACCTCTACTCCAGAATTTCATGTCTAAATGCCACTTCCCCCCAGTGGCATTTACTAGTTCGCACCTTAGGGAAGAGTTGCTGTGAATTTTTTGTGAGTAGACTGAATGGTTCTTTCAGATTGAATTTGCAAATATCACCTTCCAAATATATTTTCCTTTATTTTTTGTTTTATAAATGTTATGCAAATGCTCCAAGCTTTAAGAATCACACTGATTAAAACAAAATAGCCATTTACATTATTTGCCCCAAGTTCCAGAAGTTCAGCATAATCCTTGTGCCCCCTTTGAATTCCTTTATTTCTTGGACAAGAACTTCCAAGACATTCAACCAGAAATGCCCTTGGTGCAGTTTGTGGAGCAGCTGCGATCCATGAAGCTTTTGAATGTAGTTTTGAAATCACAGCTGTCCCAGCACTACCGGGTGATGCTGAAGCTGCAGTGACTTAAGGTTTCTTTCTAGTGCTTGAGTTGTTGTCTGGCGTTGAAGGCAGCAGACTCAGCTGGGATTGCGGGGCCTTAGACTGCTGTTGGCTCGTAACAGTAAGATATGGCTGTGGTGACTTTCTTGAGAGCATCAGTCACAACATGGGGATGGAGGTGTTACAGCCCTCATGTGCCATCTTACCTATCGGGTAGGCTTTTCAACAAAAACTGAGAGAATATCAGCATTAAATGTTATGTACAGACCTATGATAAAGGAATTTCTGGCTCAGGAGATGGCTATCAGATTGCTTTCTCTGTTGGTCAAAGATTTGATTTTTGTGAGGAGGACAATAGGAATTTGAAAAAAGAATTTGCTAATTTTGCTCTGTGTTTCACAGGGAGCATTTATCCTGCTACACGGATTTTCCCTGAATGCTAAAGACATTTAAAAGGTTAAAGATACCTCAGCTACAGTTTTGTTTAGAAAAAAAATCTTTGTATTTTAGGGAAGGATTAACTTCTGAATGCAGTTGGTATAACACAATGTCAGGTGTAAGAAAAAAAAAGAAGATAAGCCTTTTTCTGAAGAAAGCAGACTGACTTTTAATATGTGAATGTCTTGGAAGTCTTATTCTATTCAGCCAATTAAGCAGTTAATTGTGATATTCCTGGGACTTGACTCTTTATGTAAGATACCAGTATCTTTTTCTCATGCTAGCACATCTTTATAACTCAGCAATATATTAGAGCTTCAAGGGAGATGACACAAGGAAGTTAGGGTGAGAATTTATAATTAACTTCGAAAGCCAAGTAAGCTGCCTTGCCCTTATGGTGCTCACGTAGGGAGTTCAGATGGAAAAGTTATAGTGTTATAAATTCACACCTTGCTTACTCTGTGATAATTCTCCCCTATAAGTGAATATGAGAAACAGAATAAACATCTAATCTCAGGATTTCTGAGTTCTTTTCTTGATCTTTCTATTTGCTCGGTATGACTTTTGGGAAATCACTTTTGCATCAATTTATGTCTCATTTGCTGTAGCACATCTAGTGGTAACATAATAATCAGTATGTATTCTATGTAACGTCTACATTATGGATGTATTAGAAGAAGCAATTATCCTGTGCAGTGCTTTGAGCTCCTGAGATGGAACTTCATTATATTATCACAAGTTCAGAATTATATATCTAATGTGTATTTTCTTCCTCATTTTTCAGATTTTCAACTTGCCCATGGCTCTTTTCATCCCCCCTTCAGTGTTTGCTGTTCATCTACAGTTTAATCTACTTTACCAGTTTTGGATACATACAGAGGTAATCCAGGTTTTTAAGCCATACCCAAACAGTTAGCCTGGAGCAGTGTCCTGGAAATCCACTAGCAGCTGATTTATTGTGTAAGAAAAATCTTTGTCTGACTTCTTTAAGGAGAAACATCTGTTCATTTTTATTCTTTTTTTTTCTGAATATATATTGCTAAGTTTATAAGAAGCAATGAGGCCAGTTGGTCCCAATTAGATTAAAAAAAAAAAAAAAAAGTAACTGTAAGGAATCAAAACTTTTTGCTGTTTTAATACTGTATTTTCCTATCTTGCAGCTTATTAAACATTTCTGGCAGATACTGAAACTGCTTTCATTTCTAAGATAAATATTTTGGGGGAAAATATCCAAAAGCCAGTGCTTCTTAAAGACCATTTAGAGTTGCAACTGAAGTCAGATATTATTTCCTTCTTAGTGCAAGTAATTCTCAGATGAGATTCTGTAACTCTTTGACTATGTGATGGCTATTTGTTTATGACTGCACCTATTTATTTGTGCTTTGTGAGTGCATAGATGATATCTAGTTTACATATATATACAGTTAGTAACCCACTGTAATGAGTAAGTAGTTTCCCACACTTCTCAGGTAGTTGAATGCCTTTCTGCCTTCTCTCTAGCACTACAGTAGAGGTGTTTAAAGGTATCCTGTGTTACATATCAGTAGCATATTTCTCAGTAACCCCCAGTGGGCTGCGGGCTAATTATCTCTGCAACACTTATTCCTTTGATTATTTTGACTCTACAGACTCCCTTTTCCCTCTGTAGTTTCATTATGCGATCTACAGCACAGTTATTTTGGAAGGCAATTTTATTTTTATTATCTGCTATTTAGGTGATTGTGTTGCATAAATTATGGGTTTCGTTTTCTCTTTTCTGTGTGTTTCCTTAAAAAACCCCAAACACACAAACCACCAAACAATTTTAAAAAGTAATAAAGATTCTTAGAGTGACCCAATAGCAAACTTCTGTTCTTGAAATTTCACTTCTATTGGGCACATTTCTAAAATCATTAATGTACGTCTGGTGCTCTGCAACATTATGTGAATAGGAAAGGCTTACAATAAAATGTCACGTATATCACCAAAACTGGCATAAACTCAAGCAATACACAATTAAGCTTGTCAAAGTGTTTTGAACAAATTTGAACACTTCGAAATTACACTAAATTAATACTCTGAATCACCTGGTAGCAAAGTATCTTTGACCATGTCTTAGGTTCCCCAAACTTATATTATACTGTTAAACTGTGTTTTGCCACTAAGAAAAATATAATACAGATCATCTACGTCTTCTCTGCTGTCTGAAACCATTTAGTCCTTGGCTGAGAGGCTTCTAACATTGTGCTGCGAGACTCAGTGCTGGTGCCATAGTGTGCATCTAAAGTTTCTAAAGTGAGTTTCAGAGGCTTATGAATCACCTACATCCCTCTAAAGTGCTAAATCCTTCATAGGGCTTAAAAGGAGTTTCCATAGCATATGTGCAATGTGCCAAGTTTAGACACTAGTCTAAACAAGAAGGAATTTCAGTCTCAATGAAAAGATAAGCACTTCTTACTATGACAATATTGTGCCAGTAGAAAAACAATGGGTGTTTTGTACTGATCCAGTTGATCCAGTCATAGATCTTTGTTTACAAGAGAAGTTATTCTTAATATTGATATTGTTGATTTTGTAGCAGTTGAAATCAGTTGAAATATATTGAAGTCATGCTTTTAGGTCAAAAGTGATGTCAAAATAGAAATAGGTTTACACCACGTATTAGTAAATTTCCTACTTGCAAGGGTATAACAGAAATGAAAGTAAAGGAAAGAAAAAGTAGCAGCTATTGCAGTCAAGCAGGTTTATATGAGCCAATATTTTTGGTGAAATTAATATGATACTTCACCATTACACTGGAGGTTTTTGCAATTGTTACAATTTAACTGTTTAAAGCTGTGGCATCTCTAATTTTTTTTCCTAACAGTCCTTTTCCTGAATTTTAACAGTTCTAATTATCTTACACAGATTATAGTAAAATGAAAATGCAGTGCATGTCATTAGGGATATAGTGGAGATAAGCTTAATTATTTCTATTCTGCTAGTGAAAGATGTAATAGTTTGCTTCTGAAATGCAGGAGCACTTGGTGAGAAATGTTAAGTTTGTCTTCAAACTTGTATTGCTTTTAATTGGTATCAATGTTTCCTTAGACAAGATTTGGCCCCTCATTGACTAGCCAAGTATGTTTGGAAATTGTAACTTCATAACTTTTGAGTACACATCTTTCTCCTTCAGATAAAGGAAATTTAGTAAGATACAGGGGGGAAAATTCTCAGTTCTTTGGGTAATTTTTTTTCATAGCACTGAAAAACTTAATAAAGAATATGCACAATTTACTGTTTTATAAAAGAAAAAAATACATCACATTTAAATAGGAGAAAAGAACAAAAGTATATGAAAGTTTCTCAGGGAAGATGTTTTGTTTTGGGAGTAATTTAAGTTAAATTCAGTAATTAAAAGAGAACGATAATGTTGTGCTGAAACTTTCTATGCCCTTTTTCAGCCTAGAGCAAAATTTTGTAGCCAAAGAATGATCCCTGATACTTTCCTATTCTTTAATTTTGAATATGTCCAGTGCTGTTTGAAACAATGCTAAGAGAAGTTTCCTGTGCAATAACTTTGACTTTCTTCAATATTTGTTACATCAGTTTTTGTTCAGCTTTCCTACCAGCAGAGCAGACATGGTCTATTTTATTTTAACTCTGTCTTTCCTGTATCAATAGCCCAGTGTGATTTTAGTAATAATAAAAGATCTTTAGCACCAAAAGAATGGTATACTGTCTTCACAGGAATGTACCAAATCATAAAGATGAAAAATACTCACACGTTCTACTTCAGTTAGATTTCTTTATTTCGTGCATAGCTGGCCTTTTATACAAAAGAGCACAGCATTTTAAACACCATAAATCTTATATAAAGATTGTATTATACCATTCTTTTGGTGCTAGAGATCTTTTATTATTACTAAAACCAGAATGGGCTATTGATACAAGAAAGGCTTTTATGTAATTAATAAAGAAAGGTTGAGTGTGCTAAAGTGAAAGCACAACTTCGTGAGTTCAGTTATGCATTTGCATTTAACTATATTCTCCCATTACAAGAATTTTTGGTGTCTTAAGTCCACTTTTTTTTTTTCACTGCTTCTGTGCATTATCACACTGTGTACATGGCAATCTGAAATGATATGAAGAAATTTCCAAAGATCTTTTAAAAATCTTTGAGTAGCACCAAGGTATAGAAATAAACTCATAATAGTCTACTTAAATGAAGAATGAAAAAAAAATCCAACCCAAAATCAACTGAAGAAAACACTTTTCTGTAATGGTGCATAAACATAGGAGCTCAATAAATCAAGAGAAAACTATTTTTGGTCCTATCTAATACTATTTAGGTCAATAGAATAACTCAGTCAGCAGATCTGCTCTTAAATGACCTGGGAGAAATGTTTCTATGACTAGACCGTTCTCATCTAGATCATAAGGGGAGTTAAAAAAAAACCAAAACCACACTTCGGTCAAAGAGCACTAAAACCCTAATTTTTCAAAAGCCACAAAATGTTTCAGGACTGTTACTGACAGACAGAAATACTCCATTTCAGTTTATTTTCACAGGTGATTCGGAAGGTCTATGGCTCATATTAAACTATATCCTTCCGTTATGCATTTATTACAACCAATAAGTTAGGTGTGTTTATAACCTGATAGACACCTGTGAAAAAACAGAAATTAGTTTCTGTTGGTTTAGCTGTAATTTTTATGAGATGTCAAATTGTATTTGGAAAGTATCAACTGAATCAATCCCTGTTGGTAGTAATTGCAGCAGCAGATTATTCCTTGCCTGTTTGATCTTTGACATGCATTAGTTTCTGTTTAATTTTCTAATTTAAGGAAAGACTGTAATCTGCCCTTTACCACATTTACGGAAGTCAGATTTCTTAAGGCATCTCTTTTTCCCTTGTTTAAGTCTTCCTGCTTCATCAAACTCTGGGAGCAGAAAAAGGTGAGCCACTACTATTAACCAGGAGTTAACATGGATGAGAACAGGCGAGGAATGGGAAAAATTTTGGCAACACCTCATGCAGGCTGGAAAAAGAGAAGTGAAACCGATACAGATATAGGCCAAAATAAGTTTTGTTTTGTCAGAAAACACCAATTCAGCAAAACTGAATCTTGCTGTGAAAGTATATTGTATTTGTCAAAAAATATTTTGTACTTATATGCAGTGTGTCCTGATCTTAGTTGTTGTCTGTGACTTTCTTTAGCTTTGACTTCTGCTCATTTTTCTTTAATGAAAAAACTCTGAAAGAGAGAGATTGTGGAGGCTTCATGCTTTCATGAAAAGGAATTCTTTTGCTGGCAGGAAGCCACACACAGCCCATCGGGACTCCCTGAGTACAGGTGAGCTGTCGTGGCCTAATCCTGAAGCCCTTGCATCAATCAGCTCTTACCTAGGAAGATGGCCAGATTCAGAAAAAAAACTCTTCTATGTTTTGTTTTTTTCCAAATATGAGCATAGGGTCAGTAGGAAGTTAAACAAGCAGATTAAAGAACTAAGTAAAATACCTAAAAATGTATGCATTTCTTCTAAGTAGCAGTACATCTGTGGTTACTGTATCAATAGCAAAAGCTATTCTTGAAACTATAGAGGACATATGCATCTTTTAAAGCAGAAACTATTTTAGTCAAAAGTCTATTGGACGGGGTTAAAAGAGTCATAAAATCTTTAGGACAATGTGATAAATAAGTGATGGGATGAGACAACAGATAAAATGTTCAGTTATTAATTCCCAGGCCCTAACAACTGAGATTGGTCCTCTGTTACTTTGAATTTAATTTTTCCATTTTCTTGGAGCTACTATTTCCACATTGTGTGCAGTAGTCTCATTTAAATAAACAAGAAAGGAATGCAGGAGTAAACAAGTGCGACAAGATTTATTTAAAGTTCTTTCAGTAGTTTAGTAATTTAGAAGCAATTTGGTAATCCATTTCTTAAAACTGAAAGGTAAATTTGTTTAAGAAATAAGATTTTGATTTCTTTAAAGCATTTTGACAAAACTTGGTTGGCTATAATTCTTTTGAGTGTTTGCAGTGGGAAGAAGATAGTTTTGGTTTTGTGGTTATTTTATGTAGTCGGAGAAAGATTTTTGGTAATGAGCTAAAATCTTCACTGGTTTGCAAATGAAAAATGGAGTTGCTCTGCTGGTAAGAAAAAAAATCTTGAGTCTTGTTTACAAAGACATGTATTTATGCTTAATTTAACATACTGTGAATAGTTCCTATAAGGTCAGTGAGCAATGAGTCAAATTGTTATACAAGTGTTATTGAATAGATCACAGTGGAAACAGAGTATGATGGACTGATCTGGTCAAGATGAGAAATGTGCTTTGAGTTTTTTGGGAATTTTGTGTTGTTGTTATTTTTTTTAATAAAGAGCATTGCCACTAAAAGGTAAAATCAGTAATAATCCATTGTATTGATTATAATTGGGAAATTGCAGTCTCTCTTGAATTTGATGGTGGAAACTCATTTTGAATTCTAGTAGCATATGCTAACAAAACCTTTTGTTTTCTGTATTCTAATACATTGTATCATTTAATGAAAAAAAAACAAGTTAATTTTCTTTAATTCAGCCACTATATCCAAAAATAGACATGGGTCTGTCTGATATGCCCTTTCAAATTATAAACACGCACATCTGTCCTAGTCAGGTTACAAGAGATTAGTCTTAAACCTTACCATTCATGAGGCTTCTGCTAGAAGTCATCAAAAAGATGAATTTAATGAGAGGTGATTACAGACATTCTCCTGGTCTGATGTTCAAGACTGTGTCTGACAACTGTCAGTGATGCAGATGATTTGAACGGAATTCCTAGAAACAGATCACATCGTCTGACAGCCTACCAGCTTTTAGAAGCTAGATTTTCTTGCTGATACAAAGACCCAGGAAATTATTCTAAAACCAGTGGGGAATGAACTAATCGCTGATTTGCATAAAGAACAGAATTTTGGTTTACAAAAGAAAGTTCTCGTCCTGTTCCTGATAGCTGATGCTTTTATCATTCAGAAAGTTGTTTTTCACCTGCCACAAACTGTCAACCCAAGCATTTGCTATGGAGAGGAGGAGAACAAATTAATCAATAAATATCAGGGAGATAAAAATACTTTCTTTAATGCAGACAGTGCCTTTGTAGGTCCAGAAAGGGTGTACATATACAATATAGACAATAAAACTCAAGTATGATTCCAAGAAGCAGAGAGATCTCACTGCTTCAATCCAGCCTGTCTGCCAAAATGGCTTATTAGATTTTCTGACCAACCCATGGGATGAAAGTCTTGTCATCGTTGCACTTGCCAGAGTGCAAAGAATAGCAAAGTTAACAACACTATCTCTAATCAGAAATACTAGCCATAACTGCTACCTGTGTTCCACTTATCTGTGTTTCAGTCCCCCCACAAGGGGAGGAAAGTATTGACTTCACAGATATATAGAGCATATAACTCTGATTTTTAGTTTTAAGTAAGAAGAATCAAAAAAAGAGAGAGAAAATAAAGCATTCATAATAGAGCACGCTGTTCCTCTGCTGCGAAGTGGAGGCTGCGCTTGAACACAGTTTAATTGGGGAAAAACATTGTGGGATGAGGTTTGGAGTTCCTCCCTTGGCACCTAGGACCTCAATGATGATTAGGAGGGCTGACTTTACACCTTAGTAGCCCCAGGATGAGTCTCCTATTTGAAACCTAAGTGCTCCTTGGCACTTTAAAGTATCTGAGTCTACCCCGGAGTGCCTTGTTGTGATAAGTATTTTATTCTTATCTAGCTTCTCTTTCAAATGAACTGCAGAATAGAGAGGAACTTAAAAAAATACATAAGTCATTTAAAAGAACTGAGCAGTGCTCTGCACCCAGTAGCTCCGAGTTCAACATGCAGCACAGGAGCTGTGATCTTTTTCATTCAAATAGTGGCTGCTCCACAATAATCACCTTATGTTGGAGATTTGTGTTTGATGTGCAGCAATCCAGGCAGAGGAACCGTTCCCTTTCCCTGTTGAAGCTGGGTCACTGGTGAGGCCAGAAATGAAAAGATTTTGGGATAAGAATGTAAGTAGGAACTTGGCTTTTCATCCTAATAATTAAGTCCTTGAGTTTGAGTGTTGGTTTCTGGTCCTAGCACCAAAGAATCTTCCTGCAAGAGACAGCTGTGAAATGTTTACTTCGGCAGCAGTGGGCTTGATTATTACTAATCTCTCTGCAGAAACCCTAAAACTAAAAATAATATTTCAAGAATTTCAATTAGGCCACTTGTGTCTATTATGTCCCTGGAGAATTGTCAAGGTATAAGTGAAATGAGCTCCTTAGAGATGCAACGTGTTTCAATAAATTCTTCATCCTGCAAAACAAGCCAAGCAACTCATTTACCAAATAAAGTTAATACAATAACAAAAGGATACCACATTAATATGGAGTTAAGTTAGAGATACTGCTCTCTGTCAAAAAAAGAAATAATCTAATTTTCCATCATAACATGTTATATGGAATATTCCTGAGGTTTTCTCATAGCTTGGAATCCTTGAAAATCTATTTAAATTAGTTATGCGTTCAAAGCCAACAGAAAATTTGAAAGACCCTTATTTGTTAAAAATACAAAGTGTAGGAGGCTGACTATATTTTGATCCATTTAAAGAGGAAGGTGAAGAGCTACACTTAGGTATATTTTAGTTTATTTCAGGACTGGCATACTGATTTATTACTTTCTGGGTTTTTTCCCCCCTCAATTGCCAGCATGTATTTGTCAAGCTGATGAAAAATACTGAAATTGCATAGCAATTTTTCTCCTGGAGTTTGTTTAAAATACTTAACTTGATATATGACTGAAAGAGTGACTTTGTCCACGCTCTGCTATTTGTAAGGCTGCAATTAACACAACCAGTTAGTGTAGGTTTTCTCTCATTTTTAGTGGAAAAATTGATTGAAACTTCCTATACTTGCTCATCTTTCTCACAACAAGGCTTAATTGGACCTTTAAAGAAAAAAAAGTTGCATCCACTTATTGAAAGTGTTAACTGAAATATTCTCGTGAGATGCCAATTTGATTCAAACCTTACCTCCTGGTTGAGGTGTAAAACAATGAAAAGTGACAACAGCCTGCCTTCAAGATAATTTATTATAAACACATTTCTTAAGTGTGTGTGTTTATTATATAAATATGTCTTAAACCGGACTATCCATTAAAACTAGGCTTTCACATCCCATTCCTACAAAACAGATTTATCAGAAATTTGCCCCCTATGAAACTCTTTATGATCCCAACAGGCCTGATTCCTCTTGCTTGTTTTATTTCTAAACTATAAATATTGTTTTTTCGCTCCTCAGTGTGGAAATTTGGCTACATCCATTTTACATGCTTACTGGAGTAGAAAACTACCTAATCAGATAGGAAAACAGTTGGCGGTGTATAAATCAGGGTTTGCCGAGGATTTCAAAGTGTGAAACTGGCAGATGAGCACATATCCTAGGAGTTCTGCCTTTCCCCAGCTTCCCTGTAGAGATTTCACATGGCAAATCTGATCACCAGGGCCATCTGTATAAATACATGGGTGTGTTGTCCTGAATTAACACAGCAGCTCTACTGGGGAATGTAATTAAGGTCTTATTTTTAAATTTCCTCACCAGACTGTCTGAAACGCAGATTTATATACCAGGAATAAAAATCTTATCTTGATTTTCATGAGGAAATCAATAGTAATGTGTGCTTTACTACCAACTAGTCTAACAGAAACCCCAAAGTTAAGTTCAGAGTGTTCCTTTGTGATGCTCCGGGGCTGAATTTGCCCTCTCCTGTCCTGTAGATCAGTAACACCATGATATTGAAAGTAATGCTGTGCTACAAACAGCTTTTCTTATGCTCAAAGAAAAAAACCCCAAAACATTTTACATATGAATGGTTTTACCGTAACATTGCCTGCTCTGCTCAGTCGACATTCCTTCTGAACTTTCATGTTGAAACAGAGTTAAGTAAAGATTCATGTTGTAGTGGTGACAGGAGGAGTTGTTACACAAGATGTAAAGTTTCCCTTGGATTTCATGTCACGATTTTTTCTCATTATTTAAACAAGAACTACATTGAAGTGGTGCAGGTACCAGGCAATAAAGATTTCCCTTGGTGCTGACAAACTCTGAGACCGCAAACGGAGGTGCTTACATGCCGCAAGAGATATTGCATAGTGTTCTTTTCCTTTAGGCAAGGGATTGCTGTCACAAAGGAAACATCTTTATATAAGAACTACTATTATAGAAAAAAACCCACTTAGTTCTCATTATATATGAAGATTTCACTTCCAGCATGTTTTATGCAGTGATGTATGGAAACTGTTTCTCAGCGTGCAGCTTTTAGACTGCCTTATTTATTAAACTGCTCAGGAATTGTTTCAAGTATTGTCAGTAATTCTGCTTTATCATTGAGCAACACCCAAGTACAAAGGAGGGAATATGTTGTTTGTTAAAAAAAAAAAAAAAAGAAGAAANTTTGTTAAAAAAAAAAAAAAAAAAGAAGAAAGCAAAAAGGAATACATGTTTTGTCAAGAGATCTGACAAAGCTTTTATAACTGGTATACATAAGATACCTGAATTGTAGGTAGTTTATTGAGTCCATTTGTAAGGGGTTTGGCAAGCGAAAAATTATTTTTGTGGCTATGGGATGTTAAAAAATAAACAAAGCAAACAGGAAAAGAGTTTTGCTGGAATGCTGCAGTTCATTTGTGGGTCACTGGCGTGGGAGTTGAGGTGCACTTGATGTGTTAATTGAGAGAGGAAAAATTGGAGACAGGAATTGATTTTCAACAGCAGAAATCTGTATCAGGGAAACCAGCACAAGTGTAAAGCCCCCAGCCATATTGGTCAAAATACAGATAAGCTCATTGCTGGACAACAGTTTGGGTATTTCAAATTTTAGGGCATTGGTGGCTATTTTTCTATATTCCCAAAATCACTGCTAGGTGATGATATAAAGAACAAAAGCATTCAATATTCACAAGCAGGCTCTTTTTCCCTTCAGTAGTATGAAATAGGGTTTGAAGTACAGCATTGAATAATGACGCTTCCACAATTTTTTTAAAAAAATTTGAAACTACTTTCCAATAAAAAACTTTAAAACAAAACTTTCTACTGCATACTAAAATCATTATGGCAGAAAGCTTTTTCTTTTTTTTTAATGAAAATCCTGATTACAAACCAGAAAAACTGAGCTGTTCTGATATTCTTATCATATTTATTGTATTATTTTATTACATTTTTAATATTTTTTTTCCTGAAGTGTGAAAATGGTTTTTCTAAAAAGAGTTTTCTAAAAAGTCATTTTGAATACAAAGCTATTTTAAGCTGAAAATGTTTTGCTGCCTGAAATGACTGAGACTGAGCTGTGCATGTGCTTTGGTGACTGGTTGCAACTGCAGCGTAAGCCTGGTTACTGCTGCCATGAAAATTTACCACCTCCTCTGCAATTGCTGTTCTCTAAGAAAAATGTCTGGCCACAGTGAAGGCACAGAAATGAGGGCAGAACTGACAGTTGAAAGGTAGCTGGATTGGTGTAGTACCTGCCACTGCCTTTCCCCCCTCTGTTGCTTGGTAGGCATTCTTTTGAACATAGGCTGTTGTTACACCACGTTAAATTTTGTTACGAGTCAGTTCCTACAAAATTCATTCCTTTCTGTGTGGTTTCAGTAAGTTCCTGTCAGCCTGACCTGACAGGGTCAGGATCTTGCCTGGCAAAAATTGTCTTACTACCCCAGCCTTAATGATTTACTTTGGTGAAAGACCTGCTTGTAGTTTTGCCCCTGGTGCAATGGCAGAACATAGAAAAATTCAACACAGTTCAGCAAAATAAGTATGTTCTTTGCCATGTGGTGCTGCAGGAAGCTTCAAAATTCAGCTTTCCAGAGGTGAAATGATTCTGTTGGTTGGAATGGTATATGGATATATTTATAAAATACACATTTATCACATATTTTCAAAATTTTTCCACTTACAATGGTTTTTTCTGTTTTAGAAAACTGCTGAATATGCAGAAGTAAACTGACTGATAGCAAAGGAAGTTTCCAGCAATAGCACCGTGTACCATTTTGAATATCTGGTGAAAAAAAATATTTTTGATGTGTTTTAGACAAAGTGTTGATTTATGGATTGCTAATTTCAGCATGCTGGATTTTTGTTTGGTCAAGTACAGAGCTCTGTACCACCTCTGAGCTTGAATGTCATGCAGTTATAATTGTTATCTCAGATGATATTTCCATCAGCGTGTGGCTAGTATGCCTTTGCAATAGAGGTAACCTTGGCTAAATAATGAATTGAAGTAGGCTCAGCCGTCGATCACTAATGATGCTGCAGAGAAGATATTTCACCAGATTCGTAAATGTCATCACCCAAAAGAAGACTATTTTAGAGGATGAGAGAGGTTTCATTTTCCAAAGAAAATATACTTTGTCTAGGATTAGTCACAAGTATTATTTAATACTTTATGTAAATTCCTGAGGTCCTTAGGGTGCCCAAGACACAAAGTTCTACTTTAGCATACTGATGTATTAAATGGACTTTCAAAAGGACAAATTTTTATTTTAAAACATTAATTTAATCAGCTCAATATTGAAGACTTGAAGGCATTCATTCTGAAGACATTTTATTATAATCCACCTGTAGGCTAAAAGTGAAGACTGCTATTTCTTAGTGATTCCCTGCTCTCATAGCACATATTTCATTTATTTTCACAAAATTGTTGAAATAGTGAGCTAAAAATATGTTAAAGCCAAGTGCATCAAAGTTAGGTGGGTGAAATAGATAAATCACTGCTCTGTCGGGTGCTGGGTTGCCGTTCAATCCAAGACATTTGACTCAGATTAAAATAATTTATCTTAAAACAGTGTGATTTTCTGCTTGAGAAAGGTGGGAAATGAAGCTAGCATAAATAATGAATAGTTTCTCACCTTTAGGTGGTTGTTTCAGGCTTGAACATATTTTGTGGGAGAACTGAGAAAGACAAATGGTCCTACTTATGTTGCCCTTGGCTTACGAGTTTAACAAAACAAAACAAACTTGTCCCAGTATTCTGATTTTGCAGTTAGTTGTGTGCAGGGTTTTGAGACAGAAGCTCTAAAAGTTACACTTCTCTCTATTTGAAGAATTGCTCATTTCTATGCTTTTTTAATTACAGAAATGCTCTACTTAACCTATTATGTAGTTCTTTTAGCTGTTTTAAAGACAAAAATGGACAAAAGGTATTTATTCCTTTTATTGTGATGGTTCATAAAAAATGAAATACATCTGAAGCATGTCCTGTGTCTACTTTTTGAGTCCAGATCTAGTTGCAGTTGCACAAGTGTGAATTAAACAGAAATGGAACTGGCATATTTCAAGAGTTTGTTGTAAATGAAATCTGAATAAAAATCCCTGGTTGGTCGGTTATTTAGATGGATAGGCCTACTCTCATGAGTAATGACTGTCTGACTCTCTACTTAATGCGCTGTTTGCCAGTATTATCTCTATTATTATAGTACAGATCACCCATTTCTTCAGTATGAGTATTAAATTTACTAATTAAGTTCTGTAAAGACAAAGTGATAGGTTCTGGGTTTTGTTTCTTATGGCTTAAGCATTTTTATGTTGCTGCCCCACCCCCCACCCCCTTTTTAATTGTGGTCATAATCAGACATAGTGACTAGACACCATTTTAGGATATATTGTGAAGAGAAATCCTTTTTGGTCATCCAGTGATTGCATGGGATTGATGTGTTTGGGATTAGGCAATGGGTACTGTGTTTGTGTATCCACACACTCTTCTGTTGACCTAACCAAAGCAAAGAATTTGAAGTCAATGCTGCCTTCCCTCTGCCTCCATAATACAGGAGAGTACCTAAACGCTGCTCATGCAAACTTAATTCATCAGCATTTGCTGACAAGGCTTGAATCATTACATTGAGTTTATGGCAATCAACGCTTTTGGCATTCACCAGACCATTTTTGGTCTGGCACTGAAGTGATTAAGGCTGGATTTCCTGTGCTGTTGAGTCATTGCCTTAGATAAGTCCACTATGAATTTATGCTGGTCTGCTTTCTTGTCATGCCTCTGACTCGTGCTAGTGTATTTGTGACCATATGTTGGATCAGATTGAGGAACCGATCCAGTTTAATTTAGACAAACAAAATTAGTTTTAACTTGCATCAGTTCCCTAATCAGGTTCGTTGTGTTACTGCATTTGTGCCGGGGTAAAAGAAGAGTATTGACAGAAGGAACAAGGAGTCATAGGCACTGAAGGAGGAAGGAGTACTTGTTTCTGGGTCAGTGCCAGCCCTTTGCTGATGTAAAGTGCTCACATAACTGGGATCTTACAGTTACGCTCCATCCCAGGCAGTGCCAATGGATACGGGTAAAAAATGCGAGTGAAATGATCTGCATGGAATCCTGAAATGAAAATAAAAATAAGATGAAAGTACGCTGCTGGATGAAAAAGAGATTTAATTTTTAACTTTCATTTTACTAAATTTCACTTTTTTCATGAAAATTCTTGAACAGTCATACGGTGAAATTGTTCAGGCAAAAAAAAAAAATAAATTTCATTCTTGTCTTTTTATGCAATTCTCCTTAAGATAAACATCCCCTTTATGCATTTTGTCCCACTCTTTTCCCTCGTTCTTGATTTTATGCAGTATTTTCGAATTGACTGAAACATGACTTTTCTTAAGGTTGTCACCAAACTTGGGCCACTGGAGTGGATTCTTAATACTCCCAGTCATCACAGAGTTCATCATGGTAAGCTAAAAGTGTAACCTCTTATTCCTCAGTGTGTTTTTTCTCATGGTCACTATTTGTATAATAATATTGAAGTGTTAAAATTGTATTCTAAAATTAGTTTTACAGAAGGATTTTTGTTTTGATCATTGCCTCGGAAATAGTCCTTGTTCAGTTCAGAAATTCACAGTATTTTAAAAAACTTTCTTATAACTTAAATTCAATTTTAAAATTTTTATATTTAAGAATAATTATTGAGCAGTAATTAAGCCTGAATAACATGAAATAATGTGAAGACTTTGAGCAAAACAGTTCAGCATTTGTAAATATGAATATCCTTCCCTGACTACTAAAGCACCATCAGCTCATCAATCACTAACGCACTTTTTCATTCAAATTCAAACATTGAATGTGCAAAAAGATATGGTTACCTTTTAGAAGAACTGTTAAATGTTTTAGTGGAATTTGGCTTCAACTGTCTGAATTATTGAAAAATCTCACTTTACATAAGTACATGATGATTGACTTTTCATCAATATTCAGAGGCATTCAAGACTGTACTGCAAATGTAAATTGGATTAATAACTCCACTGCATACTAAAAAATGTCATTAAAATATCTGATGAATAGAAGTGGATTTAATAGATGACCTTTGCTCATTCAGCGTGCAGAGATAACGAGTAAAAAGTAATAGTGAAGTGGAAGAACTAAATAATTTGAAACAGACTCAAATGCTCTTATATGTACAGAGGATGTTATTAATATTTATTGTATCCTCCATGTGTAAAGTGTTTATGGCACTGTGTAGACTTTTTAAAAAGACTGTGGTGCTGTAAGTGTCTAATCCTTAAAATTTGCACAAGTACTGGTAATCCTGGAGGGAGACACTCTGCTCTTATTTGCTCTGCTGTAAATCCAAACTAATCCTCTGATCCTGATCGGAGTTAAGCAGAATCACTCTGGAGCTGACCAAGTGTTGTAAAGTCACTCCAGACAATCTCCACAAACTTGGGCATATGTAATCAACGTTTCTTTGCTCATACTTTTGATAGGACAGCTTATATACAAATACACGCTTTGGAAAACAGAGAGAAGGATTGGATTTTCCTCACACTGAAGTTAATAACAAGGAAGTCAGGATCAGACATATGGCATAGAAGCTAGAGACAGCTGAAATCCATTAATGAGATGATTGCACATAAATGTATTGAACATACTTTTTCCTAGGTATAAACTGGTGAAATGACTTTTTTTTCTTTTTATTTTGTCTTTATAAATATATTTTGAAATGAATTTACTCTCCAGATGAGCCCTTTCATTTCACAGAAATTTTGGGTATGACATGTTTGATTCTGAGTAGAAAGAGAGCAATAAGCCTAGTAAGAAAAAAGAAACATTATAGACGTATAAGGAGTGGTGGGTTATCCATCTTTTAAAATTATTTCTAGATTATAAATTGATGCTAATAATTAAGTTTTCCCTTCATAATTCAGTTGCAGATACTCTTGTATATGTAATTTCTGATCTCAAACCCCATTTTTATTATAGGTAGAAATCCTTACTGCATTGATAAAAATTATGGCGGCACACTCATTATCTGGGACAGGATATTTGGTAAGTAAAAAAGGGTGTTCTCTCTCATATTTAGTTAGTGTGGCAAAAATATGTATATTTTTCAATTTAATTGTTGGTTGGTAATTTTTTTTTTCTTCTTCCATCAGGAACATTTGAGGCAGAAGATGCAAAAGTTGTATATGGCTTAACACATCCAGTAAATTCGTTTGATCCCATCATGCTGCAGGTTTGTATTACCCACTCCGGTATCTTCAACAGGCATTTGTGTTCAAAAGAAACTCCTCTTCTAGGCACAGTTGAGGCCATCCTTGCATTGCTGCGCAGTCTACAATTTCTTTAGTATTCCATTACAAAACAATTATTTCTTCTCCTTGCACTGAGTATATGCAGAGCTTGTAGTAATCATGAAAACACAATACAGTAAGATTAACAACTCATTACAATGGACATATAAGAGGCTTTGGACTGAGTGATGTCCATTTTGCCGTATCCAGAGTAATATGCAGTGAAGCACACACAAAAATATGTATTTCATCTGTTTGTGTTCTCTAAATATTACTACTTCCTAAATAACACCACAGTGTAAGATCTTTACTTTTTTTATCCCCTCTGNTATTCTCTTTACAGACTTAAAAAAATTGTTTACTTAAGAGCTAAAAATATAATGTTTTATTATATTTTATTTACTAACAATGAAAAATTACCTGCTTTTTTATTTCAGTTACGTCCCTTGGTTCATATTTGGAACATGTTTTGGGCCACACCTGGATTCTGCAATAAGCTTTCTGTCATATTCAAAGGGCCAGGCTGGGGACCAGGCAAACCTAGACTTGGCCTTCCTGAGGAAATCCCAGTGGTAAATAGAACATGCACAGGCTTTCAGTTTTGTGTAATTTACTTGGACCTCTTAATGCTACTGGATCAATGTTAAAAACTCTACACATGCTATTTTAAATTAGCAAATTAGCAGTCATAAAGCATAGGGGAGATGAAATGGGAACAGAAACTGAAGGAAATGAATGGTTTAGCTGTGGGGTTTTTTTTATTTGAAGGAAAAAATATATTTTTTATTTATCTTTTCGTTATTCATTTCCTAAAGAGATTTTCAAAATTATTCTTTAGAGTACGGTAATTTCTCTTTTCCTTTTAGCTGTGAACATACACGCACACAGAGCTAAACTCTGTCTCACACTAGGTAATACATAAGTTTGATAGTAGATTATCTTTGTGCGATTATCTAGGTCTCCTAATCTTTTTTGGTTTTGTAAGTATAAAATGTACTAAGGAATAACAGGCTGGAGCAGGTCACTGTTGAAGGCTATTATCTGTTTTGCTTTATACAGATCACTGGCAAAGAAGTTCCCTTCAATCCATGTGTACCAGCTTATCTTAATTGCTATGCAGTTGTGCATTTTGCTATAATAATGGACTTGTATACTGGACTTCTTGGTACTGTGACTGTAAGTAATTTCTGTCTTTCTGAAATGATATCTTTTGCTAACAGTAATATGACATAACATATTTAAATAATAAAGCATTGAGTGGAGGCTCTACAGCCTGACTCATATCTTATATAAACTATTATTATAATAACTAGATTCTGTAAAAAGATTAAAAATAAATGGCTAAATATATCATGCTTGATATTGTTTATTAAACAATATTTAATAACCATATTAATTTTTTACAGGTGAATATGCTTAAGTTAAGGAATTGAATTAAAAAAATAATACTCCATAGATGATGTATGTGTCTAATTCAGTTTTTAGGACCTCATGAATGGAAAATATGTATCTTAGATTTCAAATTAGGTATGTTTTAAGATGTCTTCATCATATTGTTAGATGCCAATAATGTCCAAGCTTTAGATGGAGGACTGCAAAGCTCTTGCGGTGCTTCAAGGTGGGAAGCTCAGTGTCAGCATGAGTTCAGAGTTAGAGGAGCACAAACTCAGGACAAATCCTCCTTCCAGTCTCAAACATAAAACAGCATTGATAGAAATACAGCACGGAGAGGCATGTACTTACCACCTCGTGTTTGGACTGACGGGGGCTCCCTTGTAACACAGTGGAGNTTTATAAATATATTTTGAAATGAATTTACTCTCCAGATGAGCCCTTTCATTTCACAGAAATTTTGGGTATGACATGTTTGATTCTGAGTAGAAAGAGAGCAATAAGCCTAGTAAGAAAAAAGAAACATTATAGACGTATAAGGAGTGGTGGGTTATCCATCTTTTAAAATTATTTCTAGATTATAAATTGATGCTAATAATTAAGTTTTCCCTTCATAATTCAGTTGCAGATACTCTTGTATATGTAATTTCTGATCTCAAACCCCATTTTTATTATAGGTAGAAATCCTTACTGCATTGATAAAAATTATGGCGGCACACTCATTATCTGGGACAGGATATTTGGTAAGTAAAAAAGGGTGTTCTCTCTCATATTTAGTTAGTGTGGCAAAAATATGTATATTTTTCAATTTAATTGTTGGTTGGTAATTTTTTTTTTCTTCTTCCATCAGGAACATTTGAGGCAGAAGATGCAAAAGTTGTATATGGCTTAACACATCCAGTAAATTCGTTTGATCCCATCATGCTGCAGGTTTGTATTACCCACTCCGGTATCTTCAACAGGCATTTGTGTTCAAAAGAAACTCCTCTTCTAGGCACAGTTGAGGCCATCCTTGCATTGCTGCGCAGTCTACAATTTCTTTAGTATTCCATTACAAAACAATTATTTCTTCTCCTTGCACTGAGTATATGCAGAGCTTGTAGTAATCATGAAAACACAATACAGTAAGATTAACAACTCATTACAATGGACATATAAGAGGCTTTGGACTGAGTGATGTCCATTTTGCCGTATCCAGAGTAATATGCAGTGAAGCACACACAAAAATATGTATTTCATCTGTTTGTGTTCTCTAAATATTACTACTTCCTAAATAACACCACAGTGTAAGATCTTTACTTTTTTTATCCCCTCTGCATATTTGATATTCAAAGTACTCCAGAATGATTTGTTTTGACAGCATTATATAGTAGCTATTGTGGTCTCAACAAAACCTCCAGAACAGGTTGAATATAATTTTTTTATTAAAAAAAAAAAAAGAAAGAAGAAGAAAAAGTACTTAGTGTGGTGCTTCTTAGATTTATTGGTCCAGGCTTCACTTAAGCTGGATAAAAATTCTCTGTAAAAACCTCAGGGACTGAGGAGTATTGAAGCCCCCGTTTGATTTTCATGGCTGTTCACCCAAGGAGGCATCTCAAAGAAGGAGAAATACTACTGGAGGTGGGGCTGGGCTGGAAGCTGGAAGGATAGCCACAGCCTGTGCAATTATATCTATTCCAGTCAGGTACTAAGTATTTTAGTTACTGAGAGGATGTCATGTCAAGGTCCCAGTAATCAAATTCTAGTTTAAAACTACCATAAATATAGCTATACAACATACCGTTAAATACTCTGGATTGATTACATGAGAGAAAAATTTTCCTCTGGGCAGAAGTCATTGTAATCCTCACAGTAAACTAAAGGCTTGATATGGCTCCTGCCTGTTTCAGTCAGGTTTTCTGAACTTCTGACTGTCTTCATTTATTCATAATTTATTCTCTTTACAGACTTAAAAAAATTGTTTACTTAAGAGCTAAAAATATAATGTTTTATTAAATATTATTTACTAACAATGAAAAATTACCTGCTTTTTTATTTCAGTTACGTCCCTTGGTTCATATTTGGAACATGTTTTGGGCCACACCTGGATTCTGCAATAAGCTTTCTGTCATATTCAAAGGGCCAGGCTGGGGACCAGGCAAACCTAGACTTGGCCTTCCTGAGGAAATCCCAGTGGTAAATAGAACATGCACAGGCTTTCAGTTTTGTGTAATTTACTTGGACCTCTTAATGCTACTGGATCAATGTTAAAAACTCTACACATGCTATTTTAAATTAGCAAATTAGCAGTCATAAAGCATAGGGGAGATGAAATGGGAACAGAAACTGAAGGAAATGAATGGTTTAGCTGTGGGGTTTTTTTTATTTGAAGGAAAAAATATATTTTTTATTTATCTTTTCGTTATTCATTTCCTAAAGAGATTTTCAAAATTATTCTTTAGAGTACGGTAATTTCTCTTTTCCTTTTAGCTGTGAACATACACGCACACAGAGCTAAACTCTGTCTCACACTAGGTAATACATAAGTTTGATAGTAGATTATCTTTGTGCGATTATCTAGGTCTCCTAATCTTTTTTGGTTTTGTAAGTATAAAATGTACTAAGGAATAACAGGCTGGAGCAGGTCACTGTTGAAGGCTATTATCTGTTTTGCTTTATACAGATCACTGG
>VXBO01012390.1:366812-394163 GCA_013400135.1 Rhinoptilus africanus
CCCTTTCATTTCACAGAAATTTTGGGTATGACATGTTTGATTCTGAGTAGAAAGAGAGCAATAAGCCTAGTAAGAAAAAAGAAACATTATAGACGTATAAGGAGTGGTGGGTTATCCATCTTTTAAAATTATTTCTAGATTATAAATTGATGCTAATAATTAAGTTTTCCCTTCATAATTCAGTTGCAGATACTCTTGTATATGTAATTTCTGATCTCAAACCCCATTTTTATTATAGGTAGAAATCCTTACTGCATTGATAAAAATTATGGCGGCACACTCATTATCTGGGACAGGATATTTGGTAAGTAAAAAAGGGTGTTCTCTCTCATATTTAGTTAGTGTGGCAAAAATATGTATATTTTTCAATTTAATTGTTGGTTGGTAATTTTTTTTTTCTTCTTCCATCAGGAACATTTGAGGCAGAAGATGCAAAAGTTGTATATGGCTTAACACATCCAGTAAATTCGTTTGATCCCATCATGCTGCAGGTTTGTATTACCCACTCCGGTATCTTCAACAGGCATTTGTGTTCAAAAGAAACTCCTCTTCTAGGCACAGTTGAGGCCATCCTTGCATTGCTGCGCAGTCTACAATTTCTTTAGTATTCCATTACAAAACAATTATTTCTTCTCCTTGCACTGAGTATATGCAGAGCTTGTAGTAATCATGAAAACACAATACAGTAAGATTAACAACTCATTACAATGGACATATAAGAGGCTTTGGACTGAGTGATGTCCATTTTGCCGTATCCAGAGTAATATGCAGTGAAGCACACACAAAAATATGTATTTCATCTGTTTGTGTTCTCTAAATATTACTACTTCCTAAATAACACCACAGTGTAAGATCTTTACTTTTTTTATCCCCTCTGCATATTTGATATTCAAAGTACTCCAGAATGATTTGTTTTGACAGCATTATATAGTAGCTATTGTGGTCTCAACAAAACCTCCAGAACAGGTTGAATATAATTTTTTTATTAAAAAAAAAAAAAAAGAAAGAAGAAGAAAAAGTACTTAGTGTGGTGCTTCTTAGATTTATTGGTCCAGGCTTCACTTAAGCTGGATAAAAATTCTCTGTAAAAACCTCAGGGACTGAGGAGTATTGAAGCCCCCGTTTGATTTTCATGGCTGTTCACCCAAGGAGGCATCTCAAAGAAGGAGAAATACTACTGGAGGTGGGGCTGGGCTGGAAGCTGGAAGGATAGCCACAGCCTGTGCAATTATATCTATTCCAGTCAGGTACTAAGTATTTTAGTTACTGAGAGGATGTCATGTCAAGGTCCCAGTAATCAAATTCTAGTTTAAAACTACCATAAATATAGCTATACAACATACCGTTAAATACTCTGGATTGATTACATGAGAGAAAAATTTTCCTCTGGGCAGAAGTCATTGTAATCCTCACAGTAAACTAAAGGCTTGATATGGCTCCTGCCTGTTTCAGTCAGGTTTTCTGAACTTCTGACTGTCTTCATTTATTCATAATTTATTCTCTTTACAGACTTAAAAAAATTGTTTACTTAAGAGCTAAAAATATAATGTTTTATTAAATATTATTTACTAACAATGAAAAATTACCTGCTTTTTTATTTCAGTTACGTCCCTTGGTTCATATTTGGAACATGTTTTGGGCCACACCTGGATTCTGCAATAAGCTTTCTGTCATATTCAAAGGGCCAGGCTGGGGACCAGGCAAACCTAGACTTGGCCTTCCTGAGGAAATCCCAGTGGTAAATAGAACATGCACAGGCTTTCAGTTTTGTGTAATTTACTTGGACCTCTTAATGCTACTGGATCAATGTTAAAAACTCTACACATGCTATTTTAAATTAGCAAATTAGCAGTCATAAAGCATAGGGGAGATGAAATGGGAACAGAAACTGAAGGAAATGAATGGTTTAGCTGTGGGGTTTTTTTTATTTGAAGGAAAAAATATATTTTTTATTTATCTTTTCGTTATTCATTTCCTAAAGAGATTTTCAAAATTATTCTTTAGAGTACGGTAATTTCTCTTTTCCTTTTAGCTGTGAACATACACGCACACAGAGCTAAACTCTGTCTCACACTAGGTAATACATAAGTTTGATAGTAGATTATCTTTGTGCGATTATCTAGGTCTCCTAATCTTTTTTGGTTTTGTAAGTATAAAATGTACTAAGGAATAACAGGCTGGAGCAGGTCACTGTTGAAGGCTATTATCTGTTTTGCTTTATACAGATCACTGGAAAAGAAGTTCCCTTCAATCCATGTGTACCAGCTTATCTTAATTGCTATGCAGTTGTGCATTTTGCTATAATAATGGACTTGTATACTGGACTTCTTGGTACTGTGACTGTAAGTAATTTCTGTCTTTCTGAAATGATATCTTTTGCTAACAGTAATATGACATAACATATTTAAATAATAAAGCATTGAGTGGAGGCTCTACAGCCTGACTCATATCTTATATAAACTATTATTATAATAACTAGATTCTGTAAAAAGATTAAAAATAAATGGCTAAATATATCATGCTTGATATTGTTTATTAAACAATATTTAATAACCATATTAATTTTTTACAGGTGAATATGCTTAAGTTAAGGAATTGAATTAAAAAAATAATACTCCATAGATGATGTATGTGTCTAATTCAGTTTTTAGGACCTCATGAATGGAAAATATGTATCTTAGATTTCAAATTAGGTATGTTTTAAGATGTCTTCATCATATTGTTAGATGCCAATAATGTCCAAGCTTTAGATGGAGGACTGCAAAGCTCTTGCGGTGCTTCAAGGTGGGAAGCTCAGTGTCAGCATGAGTTCAGAGTTAGAGGAGCACAAACTCAGGACAAATCCTCCTTCCAGTCTCAAACATAAAACAGCATTGATAGAAATACAGCACGGAGAGGCATGTACTTACCACCTCGTGTTTGGACTGACGGGGGCTCCCTTGTAACACAGTGGAGTCCCTCCAAGGATACTCGTGGTCTCTGAAGGTGAACTACAAGGCTCTCTCTACCTACAAGAAGCAGGACATTAACTGTTTCCATGGCTTCACACCCTTCCAACCTCCTTTTCATTCTTCTTTCCTTGTCAACTCTTTCTACTTTACTAAAGCTAAAATCTAGTTACAAAGCATAATTTTAATGCATCTAATATTCCCACAATTCAGTCAAAGGCCTATCAAGACACCACAAAAGTCTGTCAGTTTGATAAAATGGTCTTTGGCCTGCTTCTTAAACCCTTTCTGCTACCTCTTTGATTAAACAGCAGTCTTTTAATTGTATTTGTGTCACCCACCTTGCCACAAGCCTGCTGTCAGAGTGGCAAGACCCCCGGGTTCTTCATCCTCTGCCTGCCCATGGCCCTGCCTCACCCCAGCATACTCGCCCAGTGATCTCCAGCCCTTGGCCAGCGATGGTTACTGTCTCGTGCCCTCCTCAATGACCTTCCCCCCAGGGCCACAGCCCTGACCAGCCCCCTGCCCCTTCCCCAGGGAGCAGCCCCTCTCCCTGCACCCTGGTGCCTTTGCCCATGACCAACATGTCTGAATCCAGCCAAGAGGCACATTTCTAGAAATAAGTCTCTGTTGCATATCTGACCATGGTCATCAGCGAAGGCTTCCAGAGAACTGCAAAGCCGTTTCAAAGGTGTCAGAAATCTTCTCCAAATGTTGATGGTTTGATCTTCTCAGACATTCCTCTTGTGTCCCAGGGCAAGAAGGGCAGCAGAGGGACTCTGCCAGCCATGATTTATTGGGATACGTGGCAGCAGCCTTAGACCAGCTCTGGCAGCTCTGCAGGTACAAGCTGCTACAGCCCTTTTTGGGTTTTTTTAATATTTTTGGTTAGATGTATTCTGAGTAGCACATCAGACCAGTAGAATGATGAAATTTTTGAGAAAAGTTTAGAGAGTATGTATTTTATATAGCATTCCCGATATAATAGAAAAGCTACCTCAGGCATACTCTTCTGATTTATATTAAGTTATTCTACACATAGCGTTAACCTCTGTAAAGGGGCACACTGCAACTGCAGGGAATTTGGAGATTACCAAGACATCTGAGGCTTAGTCTATTCTAAGAAATTTCTGATGACAGGAAATTAAGACAAAGGTAAGGATAAATACCTCCAATGTATACAAGATATACAGTATACATGATTGCCAATGTTCTTATATTGAGAAAAGCCTCTGCAAGACTTTCCGGACATGCTTCTAGATTTCTACATACCAGAAGCAAGTCATATTTGCGTAGGGATCAAACTGCGGGGGTTTTGTTTAGTTGTTTGGGTTTTTTTTGTTTTTTGTTGGGTTTTTTTTTTGCTGTTGCTTTTAGCAGCAAAAATTAAGGAGTCTGCTCATGATTTTTTTTTCCTGTTTTATTCTTTTCTCTTTTTTTTTGCCCTCTTCTGGTCCCAGAAAGAAAAATGATGGTCCAAATTATTTTCTTTGCTGATAACTGCAATTGTTTAAGAATAAGGGAAGCTGAAAAATGCACCCAAGCCCCAGATGATCATTCAGTTCTTGCAGTCATGGAGAAAACATTCTGAAGGTCCACCATTTATGAACTTACTGTAGAAAAACAACTAGAAAATTCTCTGCACAGAACTGTGGGGTAATAAGGTAGTAAGGATAAGGAGGGCACAGGGGACTAGAAGCACCTCATCTCAGGACATAAACTTTTGGCGTGGGTGTAGAAAGTGCTGGTCCAAAGGCAGAGTTCCAGCATCGCTCTGCAGTGTAGTGAGGAAGCTGTCATGAGAAGGAAGCTTGTGTATGAATAACTTTTCTTGGCAAAAATGTTTCTTCAATATCAGTTTTCCACTACACTGAGTTATGAAATGTCTATGGATACAACTGGAACTTTCTGTCTGGCTATGAATTATGTCATAACTGTGGCATAGCTCCATAAATGGAGAAAGCTAACTGTTTTCCTCATTTTTAGGTATAAGTTCCATTTCATAATAGCCATAAGACACAGCACACAGCTATTACATTTCTCAAGTGATTACAGTTGCTCAGTGTTTGGTCTCACGCCCTGTAGAAGTGTTAAATTTCTCTATATGTAAAGAGCAACCATATACCTTCCGTCTGAATGACCTACATTTAACTTGCAAGAAAAGCAAAACAAGAAAGGACAAATATATATATTTTCCTCAGGAGAGAGCATCCAGTGTTTATTTTCTATATAGCAATCTGCATTACATCCAGAGAATAAAAATTACTTCTGAGCTCTGCACATCTAGATCTGATCCAAAGCTCATTGAAGAAATGGGATTTGGATCGGTCCCAGAGAGAGTGCTAGGAGTGTAAAGCTGCAGTACATTCAAAGTAAAAGCCTCATGGCTCCAGAACTGCGTGTATCACATAAATCAAAGTGAAGTGTACCTTAAACACATTTTGCACTGTCTTTTTTATTCTTATAGATACTGTAACTTTTAGTCTGCTTATAATGCTATGAATATGCAAGCAGTTTCAATTAGATGAAAAGTATTAAGGGATAAGATTGATCTCTTGAAAGCTGAGAACACAATTAATATATTAATTGTGGACAGTAGGACATCACCAAGTAATGTATATGGAATATTGCTGAGAATTTGTGAATTCTTTTTTAGGAATTTTAAGTTAAAATACATTCATACAGACAAAGTTTCCTAACAATACAAACTTCATAGCATTGTAGTAGCATTCCTCATTTAAATGCCAAAAGTGTCTGATACGGGACAGCAGGGCATCTGTTAAACTATGAAATGTGCTGACATCATTCCTAGCCGTTCTGTTGAAACACTGAACACACAAGGATGAGAAAATGTATCATGATTTTATTCCTATTCAAAAGGAATAAAAGAATCCCAGTCCTTTGAAATGTAAAAGTCAGTTTGGAATCTTTCAATTTTCATCCAAATACGCATTTGCAATGACATATTTCCTTCCTTTAAATGAATTTTTTTTTTCACTATTAAAAAAATACAAAACAATAATGCTGTGGCAATATTTTGATTACAAAGCCATGTAAACTTCTTCCTAAAATTCTATAACCCCCCTTTTTCTTTAAAGCTCCAAGATATTTTTAAAGCTTTCAATGAAATCAAAATCCAAAAGAAATATTTTTTTCTGTTTGATTGCAGCCAATAACCACATTGCAAAGTTGTGGCTTGCTTGTAATTGGGGAACCTGCTGTGGTCCCACAGGCTTCTCTGTTTATACAAATACTCTAGTATATATATACTAGTTTATTTTATATATACATCCATGCATATTATGTTTAAGTGGAACAAGGATGCTAGCACTAACGAAGATGTAAAAGGCACATTCTTTTCACACTGCAACTTGCAGTGTGTGGATTTAGTATATGATGTTTAGTTTAGTGATATAACCCACTGACTATTTTGTGGATTTTGGTAGAGTAATGCCTAGAAAATGGATGCCTCAGCTGGCAGCATTCACTTCACAGGGTGATACAAGTTTGAAAGTAAATGAAAGAATGAAGGCAGTAGGTAACTGTACTACTGGAGCTGTAATGGGAAAGTTATGGAAGCAAACTAATGATGCTAAAACTTATGCTACATGGCTGATTTTCTAAAAGCTGTTATGCCCAAATGGCATCATGGTAACTAACAGCTCCTACCTTCGTGGTTCCCAGTAAGGTTTTATGCCTCACCCTTCATCACTCCAGACAGCTGAAGACTTGGGAAGTGGGAAGCTGCAACACTGTACTCAGGCATTACAGTGTCATGTGTTTGTGTGAATCTGATTGTAGTTGCCAGTTTGTGAATAAATGTGATCTGCTGGCTGTGTTTTAAATTCCTCCAATCTTTTGCATTCTGGTCCACAATTCTGAGTAATGGACCATAAGAAATTTTACAAACAGATAATGTTCAAAATGTTATGGTTCAAGTAGGAGAGCATCTGAAGAGAAATAGAAATTGGCCTGAAAAGCAGAATCTGTAAAATACCATCATACCTGTCGCAGGTAGTTATTGTACCAACAAGCCTCATACAGCATTTTTACCATTTTAAGATAAAGGCTTGTTTGTGTTTGGATTTGATTTTCCTAAATTATAAGGTTGCTTCAGTTCTTTCTCCTGATTTACTAACATACATTAAGTTGTATTTCTATTCCTATTTTTTTTCTTGAAATTCGTGTTTAAAACTGAACTGGAATTTATTAATTTCTTTTCAAGTTTTTGATTTACGCTTTTTTCTTCTAAGGCTAGATTAATGTGGAGAGTCAAATGATAAATCCAGGCTTCAGTTTTGCACATCTTAGATAAAATGTTTGAGAAGTTTGCAGGATCACACTCCAAATTCTTTTATTCAGTCCTTTCTGTGTTGGTGGAGAGAAGGCTACAGTCTGAATTACAATTTTACAGTGTCTCTGTCATGAACCTTATAATTATTTCAAGTTCTGTCAACAACAATATAATAAACCCAATTGTTATTTTTTCCTGAAAATATGTTAAAAGGGAATTTATTATTTTTTCCTACTCTTTCAGAAGTGACAATTAAAAAGTATCTTTAAGCAAATAAAAGAATTCTGATAGGAGTTAGGAGAGAAAACACACTGAAAATATGACCCAAAAGTGTCTGCTTTGGAGAATTGTTTCCATGATCTTCTCAAATCCAACTCTTAGTGTACAGACCAAATTTAGCTTCTAAACTTGCTGTCTAGTTAATGACAAGAAATAGAATCATTCACAAAGTGCACTTTCTCCACTGATTACAGAGAAAGTTTAGGTTAATACAAGGTTTTTAGGCACTTCTGTGAAGGTACTTAAGGGAAGGTAGAAGTGCCTCAGTTTTCTGAAACTGGAATCACAAGGAAACCCAGATGCCTAGGACTTGGTAGCTGGTTGTCTAGTGCTAGTCAGCTCAGAAACACTGGGAGGGCAGAGAAGTGTGAAATCATGCACCTCTTTTAAATTAGAAATTGGAGACACATTTATTCAAAGGAGGTACTGCTGGATGCTTCTGGAAGAAAAATATTAGTATTTGTTCTCTCAAAACCATTGTAGGTTCATTCGTTTTCCGTAAAGTGTGACTATACCCGTATATTGTAATGTAGCAGTTATGTGACTTGCTTGAAATTTGGATTTGATATTCAGTTCTCTTTCCTGCCTAAGGAAAACCTTACATTCCTTTTCTCTGAATATCACCCTACCACTGTGGGAACGTTTTTAAGGCATTCTGTAGAAGCTAGCGTATTGCACTGGAAACACAAAGCAAAATCAGACCCACCTGGCCAGAAAGACTAGTTTTAAAAAAAGGTGTAATTCTGCAACTTAAAAATGAGGGCAGCCTCTAAGGAGGAAAGTCTTGAATTCCAGTCCTAGATCCCTGGCAAACTCCTTTATTTGACAAGTAACAATCATTGAAAAACATATCAAAGCATTTCTAAGAAATTTATGAGTGAGTTCCCTTATGCCTGTGCCAAATCATGTTTTTCTTTGCTCACTCCTTGATTTTTTGTATGACCCAGTTTCTACAGGAAGCTGAAGGGGGAGTTGAACTTACTTGTGGCTAGATGAGCAATTTAAGAACTTTTTTTATTAAACTTAAGTAGAGTCTGTGCCTGATTTTTATAAAAAAAAGCTCTGTCCAAAAGTTTTGTCACTTCAAAATCAATTGCTTCATATTAACAATAGAAAATCTTTTTAACTTAGGATACCTGAGGGATTTTCGGATTCTAGAAACAAAGTTTTCAAAAAGAGTACTCTCAATTTAATCTTTTATTGACAAACTCTAAAAGTGGTTTCTGTAATTTACAAATTTTTTCAAAGTGGTACAAACCTTGATGAAGGATTATAAGCCCATCAGAGCAGTTTTTACTATCTTGACTTAAGTGAGTCTCAGCGCATAACTGCTATACTGACTTCCCCCCAGCATCAATATCTAGCTCAATATCCTGTCTCCTGTGATGGTCAATAGCAGATGCCCAGAGTAAGAGAGTAAGAAAAGTGTAAAGAGTGTCCTTTCTCAAGGTGTACATATAAATAGATGATGGTAGTAATCATCGGTCTGAGGTTTTCTAAGTTTATCAGAAGGAGGGTGAAACAGCTTGGAAATGTAATAATGCAGTAATGAGTTTGGTTTCTCCTGGTAGAAATCTGTGCAAGAGTGGGTTGACAGCTGTCATTTGTGAGAAGAGTGTTCTGGCTTGTAAAGTGGTGGGGCTGCTGTATAGCTCGCTTGTTCCTGGGATTGTGTTTTCTTTGTTCAATAACTGTTTGTTAAGGATATCTAAGTAGGTGCTTGTGATTCCTCAGTAAAACAACAGAGACCTACCCAGCTTGAGTGTGTGGTTTGATGTGTTTTGCAAACATGGGCACTGTAAGTTCACACAGCTGTAAAACTTGAGAATATCCTCCTGTGGCCCCCCACACTCACAGATACTTTACCTTAGATCTCTTCGAGGGGTAGAGGCCACCACCAAAGGAAGGTGGGCATGTCACCGAGTGGGATTTATTGAAATCAGGGCAGACTGTCATAGATTTTTAATTTTCCTATGCCTGCAATCTTGAAGTGCAAGATGCTGTTCATAAACCTTCTTGCTGTTGAAGCCAAAAAGGATTCCTATAACTCAGCAAGATCCACTACTTTTGTTTTGGGTTTTTTGTTGTTTTTTAAATGAAAAAACAAAGGCTTTTCAAAACTAATATTTGAAAGGAAGTCAGGGAGGGAACAAGAAAACTGATTAAATATTTGATTTCCAAAGGCAGCTGTGTAGAATACAAAAAATATTTAATAAAAGAAAAAAATAAAAACTTCTCAATGAAAATAATTTCTATTTTACCGAGTTTTCTTTATATCATTTTGATGTAAATTTTAAGGACATAAATCGTCATGCTGCTATTCATCCAAGTATTAAGTCTGATAGAAGTGAATGGTATGAGTTGAAGAGTTGTTCTGAATTGGGAAGTAAGTGTCAAGTTGTCATGAAAGGACAACATTAGTTTTGTTTTTTCTTAAATATGGTTATATTGTAATCTCATGTGAATTCTTATTCCCACCAATGCACTGATGTTTTGGTGTCCATTGGGATTCACAGATGACTATTGTAAAAATCTGGTAACGTAAATTGAAGAAAAAGAACAGGGCTGCTGGGATTTTTATCTAGAAAAAAGTTTGTTCCCTCTTGGGTAAAGGCATCAGGGAATTGACCTAGCGCAGAAGGGAATATCTTAAACAACATTTTGGAAATACAGCATTCAGGAAACAACTATACAGGTGGTTACTCCAAATAAGTGTCCTATCCAGGGCAGATACTTTTGTTCTAAAATTTAAAGTAACAAATTACTTTAAAAGCAGGTGCTAACATCACTGAATGAGGGAGTTGAAGCTACTGTTCTGTTAAAACTCAGTTTATCTTCAGAAAAATACTTTAAATTAATTTCTTTGTCTACTTTTAAACAGATGTTATCACAGGGAACTATTCTCCTGAGAATTGGCTTTATCATTCTGTCCCTGACGTCTTTCGGACTACTTATGGAGAACAGGCAAGATAAAAACCACAGTTTTTATTCTTTTCTCATTATGCATTATGTATTATTATATGGAAAACTCAAGTGTATCAAAAATATATTGATAAAGAACTATAGATACACTTGGACACATAGATTGTTATCTGCTGAGCAGAAAATAATAGATGAATAGCAAGCACCTGAACCCAGGATTGTCCCTGTAAAGATTATAGTCTATATCTGTATTTTCCCTTGCAGAAAAGTTGCAGGATGGGCAATATTCTTACATTTGTTGGGCCCACATCTCTGGTTTTGGGCCAGGGCAGTTCAAGCTCAGGCTGCAGTCAAATAGTGTCAGTCCTGCGTAGCATGCCATAGGTGTCAGATACCCGGATGGTATATGAAAAACACACAGTGTAGCTCAGAGTAGACTCAAAATCACGTGAAGGATGGCATGGACTTAAGACTAAATTTAATCAGTATGGATTCAAACCAAGTTTGATCTTGAATACACTAGCCTAGTGAGATATAGACTATGGGAGTAGTCCGTATGGACACCATGACCCTATAAAAGAGTAAATAGCAGATACAGTTTCTTACAGAGAAACTATTTGCCCTTCCAGAACAGAAATGTGGAATAGAAGATTCCCCAGAGATTGAGGTGCCAGTTCCACTTTGCACCTGCTGTTCATTATGTTTTCAGAAAGGAGTACCTTTCACTTGCGTGAACTGAATAGTTTATTTCAAGATAGGTAAAAATCTATCAGTATGCCAGAGATGGGTATAACTTAGAGAGCTAATAATGTGAATTAGTAAAAAGTTACAGAAATAGACTGATTAAAAGATTCTGAACTACTCATGTAGTAGTTTTCAGAATTTTGTTGTAATTTTCGAGATCAAAAGACAATAGCTATATAGACATCTACATTTGTGTGAGCTAATGTATAGTTTGTGAGTAACCCCCCAGTAAATTCAGTGTTGTAAGTCCATATAAGGTAGATAGTATGAAAACTAAACTATAAGGTTAAGAAAGACAACTAAGTGTTAGTGCAGGACATGACAGACTATTCATACATTTTCTTTTTCATTGAAGTTAACAAAGAAGAAAAGACTGGATGTTAATCTGAATTACTTCCCATTTCTAGGCCTAAAGCAGACATTTTGGAAATCATCCGCTGCTTAGTTTTTGTAGCTGTGTACAAACTTGGCCACTTAAGGAGTCAGTTTTCTTCCTTGGGCTATGCATATGAGGTAAGACATGTGTTTTTAAATGTCTCTGCTGATTACCCTGGATTTCTTTATCTTTTTAGAAAAAACAGAAACACTGAACATTTATGTTTTGTTCCCTTATATTTAATTATTTGAATAGAATATTGGGGTTTTTTCTTATCTCTTTATTTCTCCCTTGTTATGATTAACTTGTAAGAAAATTATTAGGGTTTACTACAGGGATGTCAATTAACATTGAAAAAAGTCATGAAAGTGTATAGTTATCATTTCCTACAAAAATAATATATTAGTGGTCATATGCTTTGAAGGCAATAGCAGAATTGTGTTGCTGAATTTAAATTGATCAACTCACCTTTCGTGGGGCAAATATAAAAATGTTTGGAGGCTGGAAGAGTCTTAAATATAAAATAATTTTTCTGTACTTACACCATACCTCAGAAACAAACTTTTAGCCATTGACAAAGATAGGGTACCAGACTAAATAGACCTTTGGTCTGATTAAGTATGGTTGCTTTTGTGTTTTTTATCCTGTTTGTGACTTTTGCTTTTTAATCTATGTTTTTCTTTTTTCAGTACAATTGGTATTTCATAATAACTCTTTTAATATTATCTGAATTAAGTAACACTGGTTCATTAATATGATTCTGATCTGAATAACATTCTCAAGCTACGTATTGCTGGTTACCAGCAAAGACAGTTATCAGCAAGGTTATGAACAGTTTGCTGGACTAGTGAAACCGTTATCAGAAAGTTACCTTTTGGCCTAAAAGCAGAAAAAATGAAATAAACCAGTAGGAACTGAGACTCAAACCAAGTTCAAAATGGTTCCTTTGACTTGAAACATCTCCAAAATTTATAGCAACTTTCCTAATTGGAGATTTCTTGTAGTGGTGCTTATTCTCCTGTTTTTCCAAGAGGGCAAGCAATAGGAGAATGGAAAACTATCTTACCTTATCTTTTTTTCTTTTTTCTTTTATCTTTTTACCTGAGATAGGAAACAATAACTATTGGACAATATTTTAAGCCAGATAAATGCCATTAATCAAGAATTGTTTTGATTTTTCCCCCATATTGTTACATTGTCAAAGCTTGGTGTGTAAATCAAAAAGTTCTTGAATTCCTTTGATAAGAGTCTGCCAGAACTCAGCAGACATTTTAAGGATCTTGCTCAAATATCAGTCGGAAAAAGTTTTTATTATTTACTGAGTAGCAAACTACAGTAGATAGACTTGAAGAATTCTAAAATTTGGTGTTTAATTCTATAGCCCTTGAGATATGACTCTCAGATTTGGGGACAGTTATATGTCAAAATATGCCCTCTCAATT
The DNA here is from genome assembly GCA_013400135.1 of Rhinoptilus africanus. Classification (NCBI taxonomy): domain Eukaryota; kingdom Metazoa; phylum Chordata; class Aves; order Charadriiformes; family Glareolidae; genus Rhinoptilus; species Rhinoptilus africanus. The sequence goes on from VXBO01012390.1 coordinate 379,818, forward strand.
AAAAAAAAAAATAAATCATGTACTTGCTTTGTTGAAGGGTGTATGTACATATGTAAAGTGTCTCTTACTAAGAAATGAGTAAAATTATCGCATTGTTACTTCTGTTGTATGTAGGGAACTATACAGCTTCCTGTTCTGCCATGAAGAAGAAAATAAAATGAAATAGTTCTTACTCTGTTCTTTACGTGTATCTTTCATTAAAATGTTAACTTTTTGGCTATCTCAAGTTCTTCCCTACTGTACTTTCCTATCCTTTCTTCGTTCTAGCATTTTTCCTTTTATCCTTCATATTATACTTCTCTGTTACTCTTTTTGTAGTCCCTTGTTTGGCCATTTTTAACAAGAAACAGGAGTTCCTTGCTCACTTGTTTTTCTTTCTTTGAAAATACTGAAAGAATAGATGTCTTCCAAATTGTTTACTCTCAGTGAGACCAAAATAGATAATGCTTCCTAGTAATGCCAATATGTCAACCCTAGAGACTTAGATTTTATCATAAATCAACAAGTTTGTGATATTAATAACTTCGTGATGTTTGTGATGAACTCCGAAGCGTCCCTCATTTTTATAGAAATTACTCACTTGCGCTCTCAGTGCATAATACAATTTCTAGATTCATGGTAGGAATGTTCTTAGGTGTGGTAATATTGTTAGAATGGGATTTATAGTAAAAAAATTCTGAGCAGATTCAATTCATGTTGAAAAGTCTTCAAATATTAACGTTTTAGCTCAATGGTGACCTGATCATTTTGAACCAGCAGATGCCAGAAAACAGAATAACTAACTAATATAACTAACAGGTTTTCTCAGAAATTAGGTCTAAAATTTGTCCTAAAAACTGTTTCTGTTCTGTTCAGCATTCAAATAGGTTATCTGTCCTTCACAATATAATAGTGTAGATAACTTTGAGCGTCTTGTTAGGCCTGTTAACATAGATCTATCTCATAAGTAATATTTTAGAACCAGTAGGTGCGATTTCAGAAGTAAATATCCTTGCAGTACTATTTGCAGGTTACTCTAACTAATAAAATTAAGCAATTTAAACTGCAAATGATTGCATTTGGCTCATAAAAAGGTCTAACAATTATCAGAACTGCTGTATGGAAGGAAGGCCTTCTGGGTGAAAACTAGAAGGAAAATACAGAAGAAATATGAAAACTAGGAGAGAAGAGAAGAGCAGAGGAAACAAGGAGCAAGCCTTTCCCATTTTGCTGTTAAATTAGTTCATGTGGGTGTGAAAAAAGTAGCTAACAATTGCAATTGCAGCAGGAGGAGGAGTCCTGTTCTCTGTCTCCAGCCTCTTAGCCTCACTGCCCAGCTAATTGGGTTGGCCTGCTGGTCTGACTAATGCAATCAAAGGTTTTTCTTCAGATAAGTGAGTTGATGCAACTTGCTGTGGAGCAGGAAAGATTCCTAATGCTGAGGTCCAGGGAAGGTGTAAGAAAGAAGGATTTCTGCTTTTGCTAAAGCTAGACTCTTAATATGGTTGTTAACTGCATCCGTATTCTGGTAAGTACAACGCTGTGTCTATATATACTTTGAAGATGTGTGTTACCAGTCCTGGTCCCATATGAAGACCAAGTTATTTTTCTGGTCATTTGAAGGTATTGTTCTCCCTGCTATTGCATTTGAGGTCTTTCCAACATATGTTCCTGGACGATCTCTCCTGGTGTCCTTTCATTCTCCAAACAAGACAATAATTTGAAGCTATCAGTTAGAAAAGAATCCTTTTTTTTTCATGGAAGGTGGAACAATGCACAGTTCTCAGCATGCATTTTCTGTTCCTTGTGCTGTATGTATTTCCTATGGACGATTAGGTGAAAGAAGCAGGGCTTTTTTGTGGATATTTTTTTTTAAGAAAAAAAGTGGTGGTGTTTGAGGAAGTTTTTTAGATCTTAAGAAAATTGCTTTTTTGGGTGCAAGTCGTTGAAAATGTTGATGACAGGGGCAGAGATATTACCTTTAACTGGTTTTAGACAGTAGACTGAGGAGCTAACTTGTTTCTGCTTGAGGATTTGTGCTGCCACATCCTATGCTAGTTAGTTTCCTTTAGGCTGATTACTTCATGCCTGTGTAATGTGATAATCGTGTATTACTAAAGCCAAATCATTTTCTGTCAGACTGGGCCTGGAGTCTCCTAACCACCTGGAAGTAGCAGAAAACATTGCTCGTGTGTTCAGTTATGTGACAGTTCAGCAGGCACGATATGTAAAAATAAATCTGTGATGATGGTGCACCTCTTCAAAGTGTTTCCATCCAACTGCTCTGGTTTGGCATCAGTCAGCATATTCCATGAGCTGATTTCGGTCAAGCACTGGCTGTTATTTGACAGTAGTACTAATGAGGAGCAAGCAGAAACGAGAGCCATTGACATGTTGCTGGAACTCTTGTCTTAAATGTTTTCACCAACTCTCATAGTGGCTGCAACTCAGTTCTGAGAAAGACTCTTAAACTAAGGGGCTAGGAGAGAGGATGCTGGAGGAGGAAATATAGTTGCCTGTCTTGATGTGCTTGTTTATGTTGTATGTCAGCTAAGACGTATCTGAGAGTAAATCTCTTCACACAGGCTCCTCCATCCCCACAACTTCCTGGGCATGAAAGCACTGACAGGCATGCAATTTGCAGGTGGGAAGGATAAAGATCTAGGACAACTTTCACTGGGGAAAAGAGAGAAAAAGAGAGATTGTATGAAGGTGTGATATTTTAATTGAATAACTTTTTCTTTTCTGTTTTATGTGGGCATGTGGTGCATTAGAAATATAACAAACTCTGCAAGAGATATAAAATCTTATGCTGCAGGGTATATATAATTCAGCCCTTAACTAATGAAGGCAGAAATTAACTTCATTATGGTCAAATTGTTTATTTACTCCTTCAGAGTATCTAAACTTCATCCAAACAGCTGTTCCAAACACTTGTGGAGACAGTATTCTATACCAAATGGATCTTTGATGCAGTTCTGGTATTTCTTATGAGTGTGTCAGCTAATCTGTCTGCATAAAATATAATATCTCTTTATTAAAGAACTGATTTGCACTGTATTCTGTGTTCCACAGCAGTCCCTCTTAATGTGATATATTACCATGCTACTTATTTCTCCTTTCATCGTACAAAGGCTTGCTGTTACCTCACTTGTTTCTTAGTGTAATTTACCAGTGTTGGAATACTGACTTATGAGTACTGACTTAAAACAAACATTTACTCATAAGAACTTATTTCCACATCAACGATAGTTTTCTGCTCTGTAGCGTTTTTCCTCGGTCCCTCGTTATGATCATCTGTGCCACATTTCAAAGAGCAGCATATCCCATATTTGGTTTTCATTAAGGTGAAAGCTCCATGCCCTGTGCTATGATTTACGACCTTGGCATTTATGCAGTCTCTGTGCCCTAACTAGATTGGCTGGTGTATTTGAAATGTATTTCAGAAATGAAGCTGGGGATGGAAGGAAAATCTGCAGCCTTATGATAAAAAGCCTTGTCAACACACATGGAATTGAACAAACATGAGTTGTAATCTGTATTTTCTATGTTAGCTTCATTCAGAAAAGTTCGCTATACCATGCAGTGTATCCCAGGGACTGGACTTTTAATATTCTTGACAACTGCCCTAAGGGGAATAATGTCCCTTAGAAAAAGTCACAGTAAAATCTGGCAGTAGATTAAGTTAGTTTCCACTTAGGTGTGACAGCAGAGTCATTACTGATTTTAGACTTAGCCAGTTTGAGAGTCGGCTTCACCACCATCAACTAAAGACTATGATGTATAGTTCCAGATGCTCTGGCCAATTGACCGTAAAATTGCTCTGCATTTCTGGTAGAGCAGCCAAGCTGGAGCTTTTAAAATCTCCACTCCCCGAGCTCAACACCCTCCCCCCCTCTGCTTAAAAGCTGCTCATTATTCTTCTTCTGCCCGCTGATCTTAGCAAAAGAAAAACTTCTGGAATCAATTAGAAGTGTCTGCACTTGATGAGATTTGCACGTGAGTTCGGAATTGCGAGGCTTTGATAGTGTCAGCCAACAGCTGCAGTTTCAGGTGGTAAAATGGGGGAAGGAATTTTCCAGGGTTTATTTACAATCATAAAATAAAACAAAAATCAAGACAAGTTGGAAACCATCTAATGTGTCGTTAAAATGAAGCCTGAATTGGGTTATATATTTATTTTGTCTGAAAAAAGTAAACTGGTGGTTTATTATCAGGATCTTTTCAATTACCTTGCGATTATTAGGCTGTATAGAGTGGTTGTAATAAAATGCAAGCTATGATCTGCTTGCTGTAGCTTTAACTATGAAAGAGGCATCTGCTATTACTTTTGTCACTTTAATTGCTTGACAAGACAAGGAGGTAGTCATACTTAATAGAAATCAGAAGCGTGCAGTCAAAGATGAAGCAAAGGTGGTATTCTGAAGATAGAAAATACATATTCACGTATACTGTTGGAAACTTTGTGTTTTCTTCTGTCAACACTCGTATTGGTAGTTGTAAAGTTTACTTTCTGACCATTCTTAGCCCAAAGCAGTTAGTGATTGGCTTGCATCTGTATGCAATGTTTGCGTTTTGAAGATAAGAGCCATGCCAAATTAAATTATTAATGTTCAGTTATACAGCTGAGGGTGCCTTTGTAAAAATGAAACTGCGCCTTTCCACACATATTGTTACTAATTTGCTTTGCAGACTAGTTTGGTTCATAAATCAAAGCATAATTTTCTAAAAGCCAGTAATGCTACAAACCCCCATCAAACTGCATTCTTTTCTACATCATAATAGCACATGAATAATAATAGAAATCTCCATACTAGTGAATTGCTTCACTGATACTAGTCCCCGGTGACAACTAAGATACTCCACATGGGTAGATGTTTCTGTCTGTGTAATTGCAGTTCCAGTGCTGGAGCATTAACTGACTTTTTTTTTTTTTTGTTAATGCACAAATGCATATGTTTGTTTCATACCTGGATTTCTTCTGCAGAGGTAATACTAGTAGGAAAACCAATCTGTAGAGTATTTTTTTTTCCCCCTTTAAAGAGCTTAAGAAAAGCACTTCCAGTGAAGGAGCACCCAGAGAATGCCTCATTTGCAGTATTAGTCATCTGCATAAGCAGAGAGGCACCTCTGCCTCACAACACGAGCAGCACTGGCGGACACTGGAGTGAGAGGCAGGCTACAGACAGATCCCGTGCTGTTTGGATTCTGTAGGGGAGATGCAAAGGCAGTCGGAGCAGACTCGTGTTTCCTGTGCTTGATAGAGCCAGTCCTTACTGGTCAGTTTACACGTTTAAGTTTATATATTTTACATTCAAAGTTGATTTAAAGTATAGCACATTGCAATCTCTAAGAGTCAAAGGCAGGAGTATGATGAGTGATTGCTATGTCCTGAATGAAAGACACTGGTTTACTTGCTGAGACTTCCCATCTGCGCATGTCGCGTGGGGAGAAGCAGAAGATACCTTCAGCATTCATCAGACTGTGTCCCCGATGATGCTGAGCACCCCGGACTGGGGAGCCTTCCAGTGTGCATGTGCGCTCTGTGGCCTGGCTGGCTTTAGCCTACCAAGCTCACCTGTGTGTATGTGTTTATTAAGACTCCCTGATATGCAAGGTTAGTAGACTTCCTTCCAAAATCAGGTAGTCTGCCTCCAAAACTTTTGCTCCTGGCAGGTGGGAATTGTCATATCCTTTAAGAGAGGAGAGCTGTGCCGATGTTCCAGGGCCATGAAGGCAGATGGCTTAGTTTGAATTTTATCCTCAACATGACAGGCAGAGGGATTGAATTAGCTTTTAGGAGATGACAGCTTTAATTAAGCTAGATATTTCTGATGTGGAATAAATCTGGGCTTGGCAGATACAAGGTGACCACAAAGAACCAGCCTAGTATTTGAAGCATTTTGAATATTTTTGTCTCACAAGATTTAAATAGAGAAAACCCAAATGTAAAAGAGACATGCTGTCCAGTGTTGCCCAATTTATACATCTGGCAAGTGAGATGGAGATACAAGATTCTTCTTCGTATAAGTGTCCATAAGTAACAGCGAACAGAACGTGGCAGCTATGAAAACTTAGCATTGCTGGAACAGAAAGGCTGTGTAGGACCCACAGAATCGGGCAGTAACACAGGCCATCGGAAAGCCAAATCAATACCTGTATTTGGGAAAGCAGAAATCAGCTAATAATATCCTATAATATATTTTATTAGAATTGATGTGTAAAACAATAATTTTTTTAGAAGCTTCTTATGAATAACAAAGAAGGAAAAACACATTAAAAGTTGAGTCTGTTTTTCTACTAGCAGCACCTGAAAGAACCACAGAGACTGAAAGCTAGCTCGTGATACCTGGACAATTGCATGCTAAATTCTGAACAGTCAATGCCTCTTGTCTAAAGTGGGCAATATATCAATAAGATAAAATCAAACCATTATCTGTACTGTGACTTATCTTTCTTGTTACTGCCTTGTTATATCATTCCTTTGCATGAATTCTGTTTTCTATGATATTTAGAGGCAGGAAATATGGAGAAAGCAACAATGCGATGTTTACTTTTATATTTGGGTATTACGCAAGGCAAAGAGAATGTTTTTAAGATTTTCTTCTCCTGACAATGACAAATAAAAATGGCCTGATGAAAGAAGGTTAGCAAATGCTATGTTTAACAACTGATTCCCAAATGCAGAACACACAAAACACTTTGTATGTTTAAAAGTTGGAAATAGGTGCTATGGGAAAAAAGTACATGTAAAGCTCCAGTTATCACTTGAAACTAAGACAAAATAGTGCAGCAACCCCCTATGGAGTCTGTGAGCGATCACATCTGTCCTGACAGAATTAGTTTGGTTTATCTTCGTGTGGAGCCCATGAAATGCCTAGGATAGGTTGTTTACTTTGCTGATTGGAAGTTAATACACAGTTGAAAGTGCCTGGTTTTAGTTTGAACATTTTTGATTTTATGAGGAAAAGGATGCTATATTTTGTCCTTAGCTATTACCTGAATTCATTGCACATCTGCATATAACCATAAATCTCTAGATATATTTATTTATTGTTCAGTTTACATAAGTTGACTGCAAAGAACAGGCAGATATTAGGAAACGGTTAAAAGTGGTGGTTAAACAGGAAGTTAAAAACCAGAATCTGGCTGTTTACTGCATTGTTTTATATCTACATATCTCCATACCGATCTCCATTTTCCTTTGTGGAAAGTCTAGTTAGATTATAACATCTTAGGGCGGATACCTGCCTTTGTGCGTACATAAAGGGCCCAGCTCACTGCTGTGCACTGTGTAAGCAGTGAATAGAACCACCATCATCCAGATTAAATTCCAATTAATTTCTTACACCTGACTTTCAAGTGAAACCTATTAAATAGTTGGCTTATTTAGAAACCAGAGGGTTTAAGTATACATTTTTTTTTTTTACTTCTCTTTTGTCTTCATCTGAGTATGTTCTAGCACAGTACAAGATGCGTTCAGTAGTCTAATTCTAGTATCTTGTTGGGCTGTCTTTGCTTTTAATGAGCATGTTGGCATAAACTGAATCCATTCCAAATGTGTCTTCCATACTATGTGTGTGTATGGATGGAAATTAGCTTCTGGGGTTATCTGGGCTTTATTAAAATGCATCCTCAGACCATAAAACATGTAAAAAGCAGGAATTCAACTGACAGAATTGTAAATTGGACCAAAAAATGTGTTACACAGCTATCAACAACTGAAGAGAACTTCATAAATTTTAAAAATTAGGGTATAACTGCCTAGAATTTGCCATGGCCTCTGGATAGAAGTCTGAAATGTGCAGTTGGCTGACAAAAAGTGACATATGCTTTTGTATGTTTCTATTTTAAAAAGCACTGAAAAATATTTGAGACTTTTAAAAATAGAGTCCAATTTTTAACTTTCATTTCTTCCTCTCCCCTTCATTTCTCTCTCCTCCCTTTTATTACATTTGTTTTTTGATTTTCATGTGTGAAAAAAGAAAAAGTTAATAAAAGAAAATGGAGAGGATTAACAGGAGGACTTACACAGAGGAATTCATTTAAAAACTTGAAAAATAAAAACCAAAAAAATAAGTATTACTCATGGGGAATTTCCAAGAAGACCAATTTTAACAAGTTTTAGCAATTGTGTATTTGCATCTTAGGCCAAGATTTCTGATAAAATCTATTATGCTTACCAGACAGAATTGTTCATAGCATTTTAAGGTCCTTCTGTTGGTAACTACACAGTAGTGAACATATTTTGTCCTATTAATGTTCCAAATATTTGAATTGGTCAGTAAGGACTCGCAGCTCTGCTGGAATGCTCAAACTGCCATTGCTTAATGTACTCTGCCCCAGTGACTCAAGTGGTAGGGCATGCTGTAGGAAAACTTAATTTGCTGTTTCATTAACAGCCGGGGAGTGAGGGAGGGGGGGAAGTCTCTGGTTTATATGTCTGTGGTGCATAGCTATCAATGAATTATATCGAAGAACAAAAAACAAATCTAAATAATACCACGGTATATTCTGATATAACTATTTCCATATATAACTATTTCTTATAGAACTTGTATAACTATTTCCCACTGTAATATCAACTTACACAACAGTGATTAAGAACAGCAATAGAAGAAATATAGTTTTATAGCCTTAGTTTTTATATAAATTAGTGCCATCTCAGCTTGATGTTTTTGAGTATCTTATTGGACCTTATTTATTACCTTCTAAGTATTTACTAATTTCTGCCAAGTTCTTATAAAAAGTCTCTATCCAGTAGATGAATCGAATCTACTCCTTCCAGTGATGTAAAACTGACCACTCCGCTCCTGGCTAGTGGAGAGTTAAGAAAGAGGAAAACAGGCTCTTTAGTGAATCCAGGTTTATTTTTTTGGCTTTGTAAACTCTGTGGCTTTCAGAACTTATTAGCATCAAATAAAAATCAAAAGCATCAGATTTCAAAACTAACAAAAATAATAGCTGTGAAAGCAGCATGCAACCAAAACTGGTCCATTTTTCTTTGACAGTCCACATAAAATCTCTCCAACCAGCTACTTTACATCCTCTGCTGTTTTATTTTGATCTTTGTGTAGATCACATTACGTGGTCTTCACAATTTTATTTTGCTTTGTAATGTGCAATAATCTGTACTATTAAACTCTGCACAAAAGCATATTGCAACTGTAAAATCTGCATGTGTTAGATTGTGTGTATTTAGGCATATATGCCAGTAATTTCACAGAACCCGTAACACGTTTGGCAGTGGAGATTCTGATTTTCAGAACTGGTCATGGTTTACCTCTTGGCTTAGACAGTCTTTAGAATGTAAATCATCTTTGGAAAACTGTAGTTGAAAGGGAACTGTGTTGTTAGCTTGATTGCTAAGAAACGGGAGCTATGCTTAATACTTTGAAAAACAAATAAAGGTAGGTCTGCTGCTGAATGTCTACCTGTTTGAAGGAAAGCTCAGCTAAGGCATATCACACTTTTGCCTCCAGTCCAAAGTGTGGTCATCTTTAGGGGTGACATTTGGAAATTGGTGACCGTGTTATCAAATGCAACATCATTCTTGCTGGACAGAGTATGCATATTCAAAATAGTAGCCAGGTTAAAAGCAGAGTGGAAGGAAACGGCGTGGGGTGGCAAGGCAGACGTGACAGACCCTTTCCAGTCCATACAGGGCATTGCTTGTCCAAAGGGTACTTACTGCTAATGGTCTAGGAGAAAATTTAGAGTAAGGATGGAAAGTAGGGAGGATCTGTACATTCTCCCAAAATCCTTTTATTGCTTCCTTTGTAAGGGAGCTGAATGATAAGAAGTTCCTTCTGTGATCCCACCCCTGCAACACTGTAAAATTCAAACTTTACAGGGAGAGTGGAAAATGAGAGAAGAGCCTTGGGTTTATACAACTTTATCTGCATAGCTTATATTACATCCTTCCAACCCAGCTGCCCTGATTTCTAAAGTATTTAGTCATGTCCTTGCAGGCAGATTATCTCTTTGTAGTTTGGGGACAAGTTCGAGGAACCATGGTTGGATATACTATAGGCACATGCTAATCTCATTTCCCCAGCACTCACGAATTCCTGAATCGGTGATTTAAGCCTAAATGTGATGTTGGGTTGTTTGTCCCAAACTGCAGAGGAGACATTGCTATTGTTCACATTCATTTGCAGAAGTTTTCTCCCTTAAAATTTGTATGAAGTCATCAAAACTGCAGGTTCAGCTAATGTTGTACTAATGCCAGGCAAGAATGCTGTATGACTTTTCTCCACCATCGTTTCCCTATTACAGTTAATGCACTCCATCTTACTGAAACCAAAAAGCTATTGCCAGTACACCTCTTAAATTATTCTCAAGCTGCCAGCTGTGCCATTTGACTTTGATCCTTTCTTTCATGGTAATTGTCATGCTGAAATGTAAAACTAAAATATATTCTGCACCAAGTGCCACCTTTTCATACTTTCAGAGGATATTCATCTTCATGAGATTTGTGCAGATTTTACCTGCTGTTATTAGTCTTCTCTATGTGCTATTGCTGCCATCAAGTGTAATTATATAATTATGCATGTGTAACTATTCATGTATAGTAATTTTTAAGGAATGTCAGCTCTCTGCAGCTCATTCTCCTTCAGCATTTTCATACTGCTTAGCTGAAAAATAACAGCATTACACGAAACACATGAAACACTTCATCGTTTTATTTTAATGGGAGGTAAAAAAATTGAAAAATTCTGGCTGGATACACGCTTTGAAGTATGTAGCTGAACAGAAGAATAGATTGCCTTGTTAATTCATGAAATTTGGTAGTTTAGTGACTTACTTTCCTGTTTTGTTTTGCTCTTACTGTTATAATTGAGAAAAACTGGGCAGCCATCACTGTAAATAAATCTCTCTATGAATGTAAACAATTATATTCACCTTACAGGTGTTAGTACATGCTAAGAAAAACAGATCTAGAATATTCTTCAGGTTGAAAAAAAAAATGCTTTCCAAATATGAAAATTGATATTATTTCTGATACAAAATATTTAGGGAGGAAAATACTTTTCAGCTGTTTATTTAGTGGTTTAGAGATCTTGTTGTTAACGTTTGGGTGGTTTTGACCTTTGTTGTATTAAGGATGTCCTGAAGCACCTTGCTGTGCGTTCACTCTACAGTAGCAAATCAATATTTTAACGCTGGACTGGAAGTAGCAAAATACTTCATCACTACAATCACTGTTTGCAGTGTGCTGCTTAAGAGTAAATATTTCTTTTATTAACTCTGAAGTGTAATTAGTTGATTTCATCCAGGTATTCTAACAATTGTTCAAGCCACCGACAAGTCCCAGAACAAAATGATAGTCCTCTTCCCAGGCACATACAGTGTAAACATGAGGTAAAAAGTAGCAGATGAATGTGGACAAGCATTAGGACAATTGAAGGAGAAATCTCAAAGTATTTCTACGAAAATTCAGAACGTTGATAATGGGACCTAACAGAATTAGCTCAGGGAACAGAGAGATATGCTGAAAAGATCCTTAAAATGTTGAAAATTAGCTTACTTTTTAAAAGGGAGCCAAAGGAAATGTACATATAGAGGAATGACATAGCCTAAGGGATAGTCTGAGACATTTATCTCAGTAGCATTCTGGGTGGACATCAGTGAGATATAAAGGTTTTGGCAGAGAGAACCACCATATTGGAGGTATGAGAAGACACGGGCCGGATGAGAATCCTAAATGCGTGAGTGAATAAGATTAATTATCTCAGGTATGTTGTTGGGAAAGAATCTGCACGTGTGGATGTGGGGAATCTCAGGAGAGGTGGGAATTGAAGATGATATATAAACAGTGATGGGATCACAGGGAAAGAAGGAGTCAAAATTTAGTTGCAAACAGAGGAGATAAATAATTTAAACTATATTTAAACTGTGCTGACAATCAGACACACAATAATATTGGGGAGTCTGCAATTTAGTTGNATGATCCCTGGTCATTTGAATCATTTTGATTCAATGTTGCAAGAGAGAGCTCTCATACAACAAAAAGACCTTACCATTGTCAGAGAGAATTGAATGAGGATTCATCCATGATATAGTAATTGATCAGCCACCAATCTCTTCTGCAAAAGCAGGAATAAATTGGTGTTGACAATTCAGTTAACAAAGCTTGTGACAAATCAATAACCAGAAAAATTAGACATCAGGGTTCTAAAAAGGAGTTAAATCTTTGCCATTAGCTGTCCTGGCTGGTGCACACAGGAACATATAGACGCCTTTTATATGGGTAAAACTTCATTTTCCAGCTCTCTTCATATGAAAAAGGACCCTCTAAAACAACCCCTTAGTAGTAACAAACATTTCTGGAATGAAGGAAAGAAGAAACACCATAGAAAATCTGAAGAAATGTATAAGCAACAATAAAGAAAGGTTTCGGGAGAAGCTTCAAATAGCTGAAGTGCTAGTGAGACATAAGGACACTGGAAGACTTTATGATGGGAAGAGGTGATGAAAAATTAAGTGATGAAGTTGTGTGAAAGGATGTAATAGGCGGAAAGGAAGGTAAATGGAAAAATGTTATGGAAAAAAATTGTTGCTAAATGGTATTGCTATCACATGTTTCTAGGAATCAAATGTTGATAGCTGTTCACTGGTTTGTTCTCATGCAGTACTTCTGATAGGTGAAAATAGTGGTAAAATTAAAGTGAAAATTAAATCAACACAACTGCTTGAGAGGTTTTCTAACAGCAAGTTTGTTGCAACTTTGAAGAAGTAAATAGCATTCTGAAGTGAGATAATCTGAGTTGGTGGTCTTTTTCTAAACGAGGGAATGAAGATGTATAGGCAAAGATTTCTGGTGAAAGTTTTTATTTTTTTGACAACTGTAACCCACATTTGGGGCTATTCTGAAGGGTCTAACATGCCTGAAGGAATGGCTCTAAATTTTCACTCTGAGAAATACAGATATAGCATTATTTTTTGCATTAATTTAATATATGCATATATTTTCAGAAGTAGAAGACATTATACATTGACTTACATTTAAATAGATTATAGAATTCAGCTGCAATGATTACCTTCTTGAAAAGCAGTGCAGCAGGAAAAGACTTAGATGATTATAAACATCTACTGTGAAGTTTTGCGTGTGATATTACTATTTAAAGTAGCCATAAACGTACTTTGTGTGTTAGTGAAAAACATAACTTGGAAATGTTTGCATCTGACAGTGATCTATTTTAAGTAAAAGAAGAATATTGTTTAGGTGCTAGTGAGAAGTGTGAATATTGTGATTGGCTACTGCACAGAAACTTGCAGACAGGTAATATGTAGAGAGCAAATGAATTGCTACTGTGTAAGCTTAAAACTGTAGATGCAAAAGCTAAAATAATATTTACCTATACATGGTATAATGAATCTTTATTGGCAACTGGTATTCACAGACTATTTGAAAGGTGGTATTGGCCAGACACAAGTTATTTGGCAGAGATCTTGCCTAGTATATATTTGCAGAGCCTGTCTGCATAAGGATGCTGGCAGGTTTACCCTGATTTCTATTCCAGGTGACAAATTTCTATCCAAGCATATGAGTGATCAAATATTTTCCACTGGAATCTGGGCACTGTAAAATTTCTGAAGCTGAGTAGAAAAATTGCAGGATTTGCTTAAACTATAATAGCCTCTGCATACCAGTGTGACGGCAAAATATTTCCACTTGGACAACATCAGGGCGAACTGTGCGGAATTGAACTAAACATTTTTCTGGAAGACCGATGGTATTTTGTTGCCACTTGTCAATGGCATCTTCTCTTAACCTAGAAGCTGTGATCACTGTAGTCGTCGGTAAATTCCTGAGTGAAAATTAAACACCAGCAATGGAAAGTACTAGTGCACTAACTTTATCTACTGAAGCAAAGAACTCAGTCCAAACCAGATGAAAGCTATACCATAACCACATTAGCTTATTTTTTTCCGATGCAAAGCCAATTAAGAAATAGAACAGTTTCCATTAGTTTATTTGTCTTTCCTGGAGCAATTACAATTGCTAAACTTTCCTAAACTATACAAATGTGGAGTCTCCCCTTGTGACAGGTTGTTTAAATTTATAACTAAAGCTAGCATTTCCATCTCCAGTAAAAGCCAAACAGACATTTAATTATGGTGCGTGACATTTCTGACTANGTAAGAGCAAGAAGAGAGTAGGACAGAGATGATAGAAATTGTGTCAGGGTAACAATATCTAGAGGAGGACAAAAGCAGGAGAACAGAGCTTTCACAAAAACTTGGTGTATCTGAGCATAAAAACTTGATTTATCTACTGAGCCCTACAAAATAGCATGAAATATTTATTTAAACAGGATCTACACATTAGACCTTTTGAGTAAAAGAAAAAATTATAGAAAT